>LOJH01019766.1:9412-21066 GCA_001685095.1 Ellobius talpinus | reverse complement strand
AGCCATGTGGGAGCCGGGCGGGACGAAAAGCAGCCCGTGCTCCTAATCACTACACTGACTCGCTCCCACCTCCTGCCAGAGGTAGCGTGGCACTCCTGTGTTTTCTTCATCGTTGTGGCGTGAATGACTGTGTCCCAGGGAGCTTGTTCAGCTTGCCTCCCTTCTGGTTCCAAGCTAGCATGGGAACGTGGCAGTGACTCTGCCTGCCTTACTGTTGGACCCCCAGCCTAGTGTTGCTGGCACTAGGAAGAGTGGCCAGACAGACAGAACGAAGGCTGGCAGTGCTGAGCACGGTGCATGATGCAATTATAGAGAACTAGCTGTTTATCACGAAGCCACAGACGTCTTTCCCAGAGTTCCTTTGTGTTCCCACCTCCCTGAAGACCACAATCTTCAGAAAGAGGACGGGAAATGAGTTAACAGTTCAAAGATTGCAAGCCTTGGTCACCTCCCAACACAGGGAGACAGCAATTGTCCCATTACATAGACGAGCAAAGCCAGACCCAGATGTGACAGAGAGTGGCCCAAGCCAGATTGCTAGCACCTGACTTGGCACCAATGTCCACAGGACTAAAGCCTTTTGAGCCCAGAGTCACTCCTGGAGTGTCCAGAGACCCAGGGCCTCAAGGAATGGCTCAGAAAGCAGATGGCTATTTCCTATCCAACCTCCAGTTTCTCCTCTGTCTTGTCCTTGGTCCCCACTTGGTTTTATCTCTAACTTCTACCCTGTTACATCCTTGGCTACCTCGCTGACCAGTACTGTTGTTGGCTTCCACTAGTGCCCCTCAGCTTCTGCCCACACTGTTTCATCTCTGGCTCCCACTCAGCCCAGCTCCTGCACCCACCCTGTCCTGTCCCTGGCTCCCACCGTGTGTCCGTATGTACGTGTACATGTGTGAGCGTGTGTTCCTGAATAGGCACTCACATTTGCGGTCAGCTGGGTGGTCAACGCAGACACCTTTTCCTGGGAGGCATCCAGCTCCCGCCGCAGCTTTCGGATCTACAGAGACAGGCACAGGGTTACCTGCTTGGGGGGGAGTCCGTCTCCAGACTGAGCTGGATGGAATTAACACTGAGAGTGAGAAAGAGCTCCAGAAGGTGAACCATTCCTTACCTCTGACTGGCATTTCTCTTCTGGCTGTAAATAAATCATACAGAAAGTCAGAACAGTGGAGGAAAAGGAGCAATGCAGCCCAGCCGGTAGGAACTGCTGAGTTTGCTAACTTGGGAAAGTTTAGAATTTTTTTTCTTTAAGATTTTTTATTTTTATGTGTATGCGTACTTGCCTGTATGTATGTATATATATTTATGTATGTATGTATGACTAGTATCTATCCATGGAGGCTAGAAGAGGACATTGGGTTTCCTGGAACTAGAGCTACAGGTGATTTGAGAATCACCATGTGGAAGTTGAACCCAGGTCCTCTGGAAGAGCAGCAAGTGCACATAACTGTTGAGCCACTTCTCCAGCTCCTGAAAGTCCAGATTTTGACTGGCTTCTTTTCTGGTATAAGTCTATAAACTGGAACAATTACATCCACCCACTGGATGGCCAAATACAAAAGCCTAGTATTCTAATAAATTGGGAAGAATGTAAGGGTTGTTTCAACCACTGCAGTGACATGTGAAGATGTGGGTAGAAGGTGGGGTTATGTATGCGTGCACTCAGCTTTTACATGGGAGCTGGGTGGGTATCAGAACCCGGGTCCTCGTGCTTGAGCGATAAGCCCTTCACCCACTGAGCCCTCTCCCCAGCCCCAAGGGGGATGTGATAACAGCTGTCAGTGAATTTCAAATCTTTTTCTCCTAGGAGTTGATCCTTTTATAATGGGAATACTTTCCATAGCTGGGATGCTTATAATCACTCCTGACAGACTTGATAACAGAGTGTGTGTGTGTGTGTGTGTGTGTGTGTGTGTGTGTGCAAGCACAGCCACTGGCGATGGCTGAGACTCACCGTGGAGTAGATGGACGATGTGCTGGAGACCAAGGACAGTGAGGATCCATGAACTGTTGGAAGGAAACAAACAGGGTCAAAGGTGCAGTTGGCTGCTGAGAAGAGAGAGAGAGAGAGAGAGAGAGAGAGAGAGAGAGAGAGAGAGAGAAGGCCAACCCTTCAGGACACCACGGGCTCATCCTGGCTGTGACTGTCATCATGGCCCAACACTTCCTGGGTTGAGCACAGGTCAGAGCCAAATATGAAATAATCCATTAAGGAAGTCATTTTCGTCGTACCACATTTTTCTTAACTAGCAAAATAACACATGATTCTGGGATCATATATTCACGTAACCAAACGTTCATACCGCCGAGGGTTCAAACACAGGGCAGTGTGGCTGTGGAGAGTGTAACCACACTCTTCAGAGGCAGCCTGTGGCTGTTTCAGATTGTGCCTACTCAGGTCGGATGCACGGTTCAGCGTTGTGACCGTGCGGCAAAGCTGCCTTGTCTCGTACCCACTAGATGCTTAGAGAGGAACGTTTGTCCTAATCAATCCACACAGCCTTGGAGCAGAGATTAGTGGAAACCACAGCATTTCTGCTGAAGTACGGGACTTGCACAATGTCTATACGTGATGAACGAGGGTGTTCTCTTCCTTGCTTGGTAACCATAGGTTCTGACTCAGAACCACACTCACGCACTCCTAGCATTCCGTCCCATCTCCAGCTGGAGGGACTTTTCATTATCGGCTCTCACTTTGAAGTGTGCTCTTGTCCAGGACTAGGGATTCAAGCTGCCTTCTTCTCTCTTTCAGGGAACCTGATTCTTACTTTCTCAATAACCTCCTGGTAACTTGTCTGGAAGACAGAACTAGCCCAGGGTCCAGACATGGCAGGTATTTTAAGTGGGCACAGTTCTCCTGACCACAGGTGGAAAGCCTTATGTGCCCACATCCCACCAGAGCAGGAGCCCACCTGTGACCAGGGAAGGCTGGGGACACTCTCTACACACACTACTGAGTCCACTAGTCACCCCAGCAGTGCACTTGGCCCCACTTAGCAGGTAGTAGAAGCTGCCTACCAGCAAGATATTGAACAAACAGTTCTGTCTGGTGCTTGGAAACCTGCCTGTGGCGTTACTAATAAACCTTCCCTGTCCCCCCACACTTCTTTACGTGTTCCTCTCACAGGGGCATTATCGGGGCATATCCGGCTATCCTGGACTTCATTCCCAGGCAAGCTCTAGATGGCGCTGTAGAGCCTGCTTCTGAGGCTCTGCCAATGCAGCTCTTTGTCTAGGGAGTTTCTAACCCTACGTGGCCCAGTCCAGCACAGTCCAGAGCTCCTTCTCCTCTCACTAGCAGGCACCTACCAATGTCTCTGAGGCTGGGGCTCCACCAGGACCCACAGCCACCCTCCCAGGCAGGCTTCAGATCTGCTCCCTGTTTTTCTACTAAGCATGACTAATCTGACTCACACCCCATAAAAAGCAGGTTAAGGTGTTAATGGCCAATAATGGCTTTCTGTACTAACATGCCCACAGGTTCAGAAGTACCAAGGCACTTCTGTACAACAGACCGAAGTGGACAGAGTGCCTGGGAGGCCTGTTGGTGGAAGAGACAAGGGGATCATGTAGTCACCTCCAGCCACCCTGGCAGAGCTGGCTCAGAGGCCTGAGCCGGGACAGCACACATACTCTGGCTGCTGTTTTGTCTCCAATTTTTCCATCTCAAACATATCAGTTTCTTGGCAGTCAGGACCAGCTCAGGGACCCAAGCAGAAGTGGCACATTGGGCACGCTTCAAGTGGAGACATTACTTTTCTCTGTAATAATGCATCTCACTTGGAAATCAGTGACGGAAAGGCTGTGATCCAAAGAAACAGCCTCCTTGGCTTTCTGAACCCCAAAAACCTGAATGTGGCTGGCCTGAACTGCTGTGGCCAGCTGATCTTTAGAGTGAGCAGCAGAGTCTGGGGGGATGGACATGGGACTTCCTGGACTACGAGAGTTTCAGCCCTCAAACCACTAAGCTTGATGGAGCTTTCTCGCTGCACCTCCAGAATTCCACAGCTGGACAGGCAAAAGTCTCCTGGAACTCAAATGACGTGACTTGCCTATGGATACACAGAAATTCAAGGACAGATTCTGTTGACTGGAAGTCTGGACGTCACTTTGTTCGCCATGTTTTGCTAAGTTCTGGTTTTCACTTTTAAAAATCCCTTTGGTGGGCTGGCCAGATGGTTTAAGTTGGTAATACCAAACCTGACAAACTGAGTTCCCTACCCAGGACCCGTGCAGAAAGGAGAGTACCAACTCCTGAAAGTTGTCCCAGAATCTCTACATGCAAAGCAAGGCACACACAGCAGAAACATGTAAAATTTTGAGTAATTTTAAGTTAAAAAATATTCCAATACAGGGTTTCTCTGAGTAGCCCTGGCTGTCCTGGACCTCACTCTGGAGACCATACTGACCTCAAGCTCACAGAGATCCACCTGCCTTTGCCTCCCAAGCTTTGGGATTAAAGGTATGCACCACCACCACCTGGCTTAAAGTTAAAAATTGAAAACCAGCTTTTGGTATGTTTTGTAATGTATTTCTAATCCCTTTTTGTAATGTCCCCATAGGCCCCAAAGCCATGACTTGTAAGCCACCCTATGTGGGTGCTGAGAATCGAGCTCCTATCCCTTTGCAACTGCAGTATCTGCTCCTAACCGCTGACCATCTCTCCAGCTCCAACATCCATTTCAAAGATACCTTGAGCATCCCGTGAGAGTGCCTCAAAGGTGACTTTGAGATTACATCCTGTCTATAGTAAGAATTTACCCAAAATACTTCAAAAGGTTGCACCTGGGCCACACTGCACTGGATCCATGTGGCTATGACTCCCATCACCTTAAATGTGGAACATGCTCACAGACACCTGTCTAATTTTCCCTACACTTTAATCCCACTTCACAGCACAAAATAAACAGTTCCAGGAGGGTCTACCTGGCCAGATATGAGATCTGACCTCCCCTACAACATTGGTAACTTATCAATTTAAAATGAAAACAAACAAAAATAAATAAAACCACCCTACATTCAAAGGAGTTAGAAACCTAATTATCCAAGTCCTATTCTGTTTTTGTCATATGCAAGGAATAAACCCAACTGAAGGGCGAAGTTCCCAGAGACGAAGGGGCCACCTTCGCGGTGCAGTAACACAACCCTCCCCATCAAAGTCCTAAGCCTATCTTTGCAGCTCAGTTCCATATTGCCACGAATCACATGATTACAAAAGTTGTGATGCTTGTGGGTAGGCCAGGCCTAGTTGCCATCTGATATCCCTGATGGTCTGCGTTGGGCTGCCTGATTGCAGATGGGCTGCCTAACCTAAAGAGGTAGCTGAGGAAGAGTCCACAATGGCCCATGGTCTTTGTGGGACCATATATAGCTTGTCAGGACAAGTTTTGGTACTATTTCGTGCATACACATGGCAGATCATGAGGGCAGCACGGGACACACTCCACATGGGAGCTGTCCTCAGGGACAGAGGGAGACATACCATGGCTATTCTTGACCAATTGTGGAAAACAGCCTAAGACAGACAGACTTTCTCCTCCGTTGCCTTAGGGCCAGTATGCGCCCTAACTGTGTTCTGATAGCTACCACAGCACCAATTTCCAGCCTTTAAATCTACCAAAAGCCCCTAGTAACCCAGGCTCCCGGCCTCCCTAATCCTCTAGCCTGGTAGTTCCCATATAAGGATTATAAGCTTGCCCTGCTCAGGGTTACTGGGGACATAAATCGGGGAGAGCCCTAAGTCACCAAGATCAGCCAACAAGCAACAATTCTGTCACTACAGTCCTTAAAGCCTTTCTTAGAAAGAAAGCTGAAAAGCAAAAGGCTGCATCTTGTGTTCCCTTCCTTATGATCTGATGTTTCCTGTTGGGGTACACGGAGCCTATACCGTGCCTTTTACCGGGATGGGGAGCTGAGGGGACCATCTCTGGCTCACCCCTACATTCTCCCCGGCTGTGGTTAGCAGAAAGGTTCCAATAGAGGTAGAGCCCCACTGGGATCCACTTGTCCCTGAACCCTCATCCTTGGCTTGGAGCCCTCAGGAAAGCAATGTGGATGTCAGGCCCACAGGCTACAAAACACAATAACAGACCTGTGCTAACATTTACATGTGGTAGCTTTGCATTCTTACAGCGCCATGAGCCAAATGCTATTATTACTTTCATTTTTATAGTGGGGGGGGAAGGAACAAAGTGGTGCAGTATCTACCCTAAGCTCTCAAATCCAGGGAGGAGTAGAGTTGGAGTTTATCCTTGGCCAGTCCAACTTCCCTCTCTTTATCACTGCTTGTTGAGCCTGCCTCCAGCCTCCCCCAATACAAGGGTTTGGGGAAGGGGGGCTCCTCGAACACAATGTCTTGGGTGAAGGGGCAGAGGATGTGAAGTGAGCTATGAAGATGCAGACAAAATCACCCCCAGAATGTTCCTTCCATAATTCTGATGAAAACAAATGAGCTATAAACGCCCATGGTTGGACCAGCCCAAGAAGGAAAAGGGTAAAAACTGAGAATCTGGATCTTGAGACAAGCTAGGAAATGCTGGATGTGAACGGGGCTGCCCACCCCCAAAGCTGCAGGGCAGGAGGAGATGAACTCAGTGAAGCTCTCTGCCAACAGAATGAGCCAGCGGTGGGGCTTCAAGATGGAGAAGCATGCCAAGAAGTCATGGCCCAAGGCCAGGAGAGAGAGGAGCCTCAGGCAGAACTCAGTCAATGCTGAGGGTGGGCAGTATTAGAGGCCTCCACCCTCAGCCTCCTGAAAGGTTACCTAAGGGTCAGATCTTCCTAGTGAGAGTCCCTCACCCCCACCCCAGAGGTAGTACTGACCAGAGGAGGGAGCACCGTCAAGCGTGCCAGGCCAAGTGACCTAACTGGTGGAGTTCCTTCATCCCTTACCTTCCTCAAACCCATCCCGGAAGGAGCCCGATCGACTCATTGTTCTGCTCTTCTCATCCAGAGACATGGAGCTGTTCCGGAAGCGGCTGTCAGTGTAGGGGTCATACTGGCCATCTGCATTGGACAGGCTGTGGGTCCTCAGCATTGCTGGGTTGGACAAGCTCATCTGGGTGACAGTGGTGGGACTCGCTGGAACCAGAGGAGCAGAATGAGATGCTGGATATCCATACCACTGTTTGAATCCCAGCCGGGTACCAGGCAGTGGCTGCTTATCGCCAGCAGTGTGTGTGCCTGCCAACTTCACTCCCTTGTCTATTTCTAAAAGGCAGTCGCATCAGCATTTGAGTTACAGGCTTAGAGCTAAAAATACGGGAGGGAAGGTGGGTCAGTTCCAAAGCAAGGCTCAGGGCCTCACGTTCCAACTTGGCACGTTCAGGCAGGCCAGTGTCACCTTCCAGGCATGAGCTAATTACTCCCCGGGTTCATCTGAAACAATCCTCTGGAAAGCCAAAAGCCCAAAATAGTCCAAATAGGCTTTTGATCAGATAGGAAGCCTTCACACATGACAAGAAGCTCTTGCTGCGAAGAGTTATGGCTGGAAAGAGCACTACACACACAGGGCTCGCGGCCTCCAACGCGGATCATCTCGCGGCATGCAAAGAGCGTCAATGCGGAGGGGCACACTTCCCTGAGCTAAGCTGAGCTTTCCCAACGAAAGTCCTTCCCATGTCAGTCATGCACCCTGTATTCAAAGGGACGCACTTAATAGAGTGGAATTACTCATCCGTGATGACAAGACACACACATCATTACACTATATAGAAAGTCTGGAATATTCAGAAAAGCCTGCTCTTCTAAATGTTGAAACCAAAACAGGTTTTTCCTCCACTGGCCAGTCCTCAGGTACTGTCCGTATCCTATGACCGTCAAGTAACCTCTGCTGACACCAGCACCCGGCTCTCCTTCCTGGAACTGTACAGTCCCGAGATCAACGCTCTTCCATTGTTTGCCGATTTACTACAAAACGTTGGATTGTTCTCCCATAGCTTGTCTGTCCGATCTGCATCCATGTGTCTGCCTCTAATAGAGAATCCCTCGGCATTCCAGCAGGGACTATCACCCCCACCCCCACCCCCAATCTGTTAGCCAACACAGTATGTCGGCAGGAGCCACTTCTGAGAACACTAGTTCACTACAACTTATTTTCAGCTCAATAAAGCAACGAGGACTAGGCTGGAAAACTGACTCTTCCACAGGTCTGAGAAGCAGATCGTACCCTGAGTAGTGAGTGTGTCTAACCTGTAGATTTTATGACAGGAGGCTATAATCTACAGAGCCCATGCTCCATACAGTGCAACTCAGTCACAAAAACTCTTATGCCAGTCAGTGGTGTACACTTTAATCCCAGCACCTGGGAGGCAGAGGGAGGTGGGTCTCTGTGAGTTCAAGGCCAGCTTGGTTTACAGAGCGAGTTCCTGGGCAGCCAGGGCTACACAGAGAAACCCTGCCTTGAAAAACAAACAAACAAAGAACAAACAAAATCTCCCTCCAATCCTATATATGCCATGCCCAGAACCCCAACAACTATCAAAAATACCTCTCACACATACAAATCTCATAATGCTTTAAGTAAGTGTTGGCCTCATTTGTGGCCACCCTAAGTCACATGTGGCTCAGGGGACTGATGGGACTGAAAATACCCAGAACATTGCAATTTTCTGTTTCTTTGACTGCATTGCCACTGAGGGCTGATCAGATATGGAGAAGGATGTGGCCACATGCCTGTTTCAAAATACAAGATAACCTCTGACCCCTGCAGAGTGGACCAACACAACCCAAGGCAAGCGGCTACTCACCAAGCTGGGAGAAGTTGAATCTTGTTCCAGAGGGAGAAGTAACACTAGAGCCAGAGGAAAAGGGGGAGTTGGCAGCCGTGTCCTGCAGGCCCCCAGCAGAGTGGGACCGTAACCATTCTTTGGCGTCTTCCTGTGTGCGAAGCTGGGAGGTGGGTGTATACCTAGAGACGGAAACCAGGCTGGAATGAACAGCACTTATGAAAATATATTCCCCACAGCTGATGAGGACTATGTAAAAAGAAAAACTATGTTTAAGATGGGGGAAAAATCACTACACACTACACACCCTGAAACTTATGAAGTTTCTCAACTTTTTTTTTTAAAGCTACTTGGCTTCATCTGGGGAAAATTATAATTCCTTTCAGCTTGAGGGGAACACCTAAAGGGAGAAAGACTGGGAATGCTCAAAAGATCCATCCCTGGGTATGACTGGAACATGCTGGTTCATGACAGGGTCACCTCGAAGCCCCCTCCTTGACAGGAAGAGCTGAAAGAAGAGTTGTCTGAGCTTTGAGGATATAATGAGCTAACTGCTGGCATCTGTTCGCTGCAGAGCCGGTGAACAGCCATGAATCACAGCGGTTAGTGGGTGGCATTTGGAGACCTGGGGTGCTAGTGTTTACAGTAGCTGCTGCAGTTTTTCCAAGGAAGGGTCTTGGAGCACCCGGGCTGTCCTTGAACTTGCTAGGTAGCTAAAGATGACCTTCAACTTCTGCTCCCCGTCTCTGTCTCCCAAGGACTGGTATTTCAGGCACGTCTAACCATGCATACTTTGTAAAATACTGGCTTCCTGCACAGTACATGAGCCCTCTAACACCTGAACTACATTCCTGGTCCCTTACCTGCTACCATGTACCACTGACAGATTTCATGAAGACAACCCCACACTGGTGTATTAAATGCTGGGAAGCCTTAAGAAGTCTTGCGGACCACCCCCTTGTGCATTCCAAAACGGGACTACGATATTTACTGAGCATCTCTAGCCGGTGAGCTCCCTTTATAGGAACCAGCTCCCCTTATAGGCACTGTCTCCCTGAGCCTCCAGACTCACACAGGGATAGAACACTGAGTTCTGTTATGTGTTCTGCGAAGCTGGGGACCAGAGCTGAGATTCTAACCCGCGCTTGTCAGATTCCAAAATCAGCGAGCATCTGAAGCTTCTGCAGTGTCCACACTGTCAGGGTACCCTCACACTTAGGTGTTACAGAGCAGCTGCTGACTAGCTCACTAGAAGGACCGTTTGGCTTTCAGGAATCTGCTACCCAATATGTGTGTGTCAAAGGAGTAAGCCAGCCAGCCAGAACACCAGTGTGAACGGGAACTCAGTTTTCGGTGCTGTTGATGGATACACACCCTTGTAAGGCACATTGAGTACCTGGAAATAGCTGTCACGTCACCCCACTCTAAATGTTCAAACAATCAGTTTTCAAAATCCAGGGGTAGCTGAGCCGTGGTGGTGCAATGTCTTTAATCCCAGCACTTGGGAGGCAGGGGCACATGGATATGAGTGAGTTTGAGGTCAGCCTGGTCTACAAAGCGAGTTCCAGGACAGCCAGGACTGTCACACAGACAAACCCTGTCTCAAAACAACAACAAAAATTCAGGGCTACATCACATTAATAGACCTACTACAGGCATGATCACAGCATTTCAAAAGGTAACTACTTAGAAGTTAGCTCCTTCTTTGGGCAACAATAGGTTGTGACACATCTCAGTTAGTGGCCTGCTTGCTTCGGGCGCAGGAAGCTCTGGGTTCAATCTGCAGCACAGCAGAAACCCAGACATGCTGGTACACGCCTGCAGTTCCAGCACTTGAAGAAGTGGAAGCAGGAGGATCATAAGTTCAAAGGTCAGCTACATACAACTTCAGGGTCAGTCTGGGCTACATGAGACACAGTCTCAGAACAAGGGGTGACGGGGGCATTGATCATCTGCACATCCAGTTGACATCCATGAAGAAAGGCCAGGCTGCAAAACTCTGCCAGGAGGCAGCAACGCAGGCCTTCTAGTGGTGACACCCACCCTCACGTTAAAAATGTTCAAAGAGCGCTGGGTCTTAAAAACCGTGGGTTATTAAGTGCAGGCACACAAGACACCAACGAAACATTTCATTCCTTTTCACGTGAGAGGACTGAAGGTTGGGTGCAAGGTGAAGCTACAAATACCGAGGCTTTTAGAAAGCAGAGCTGATGGAAATCCACGGGGAGCGTGAGCAAAGGAAAGCACCTCGGGCTGGTGATAGGATGGACATGATTCAAGCAACGGCGACTTAGAGCATCCTGATTTTACCAATGAGCAGTCCAGGTCCAACTTACTACCAATAGAAAGGCATTCTTTTCTGGTGGTCCTTTTATTTTTCTTTTTTAAACTTTCCACCAAAAAAACGATCATATCCATGTCTTGGTAGGTATTGACAACTGACCCAATCACTGCTTAGGACATTAAGACAACTGTTCAGTGTTTTATAGCCACAAAGGAATTATCTTTTTAGATTATTATTTGGTGGTGCTGGGGATCAAACCCACAACCTTATGCATGGCAGGCAAATACTCTACCATGGAGCTGCATCTCTAGTGCAGAAAGAGTTAAGAGTTTTAAGACGGGGGCAGCTAACAAAGCAGCATGCTGTAAGTCGTGTCCTCCTCTGGCAGCAGCTGTGTGTACAGACATTCAGGAAGTGCTTAGTGTCTCTCCTGCGGCCCCCGGAGCGTCACTGCTCCTAGCTCAAGGTAGTGGCTGGCTGTGAGATGCGAGATGGCTCTGTCACATGAAGCTTCACAAACACAGACAGACAGACCCTGCTCAAGCAAGTAAGCCACAGATGGGGAGATGAGAATGAGAGGGGCCTGCCATCCAAAATCCAGCTGCAATGGCCAAAGCAGGGACCCCAGCCCAGCCCAGCCC
>LOJH01019765.1:0-19301 GCA_001685095.1 Ellobius talpinus | reverse complement strand
CTCTGCCTCCTGAGTGCTGGGATTAAAGGCATGCACCACCACCGCCCAGCCCCCTTCCTTCAAATTCTTAAAAGAATCTGTGATTTCGAAAAAATTAAGCACCAAGTATTAGGTAGTGAGTGGCTTCTTTAAAAATATTACTGAAAACATAAAAAGGTCACCCAGTGGTGCAAAACTACCTCTAAAGGCAGCTGCCACAACGCCCTCTCTATGTTCACAAGTTATTTCCCTGAATGCCTATAAAGATAAAATCAGGGTGTTGGTCAGACATAAAAGAAACTGGCTTTTTAGACTAAGTCTTGTTTTGTTTTTCTTGATATTTGGGGACATGGCCACGGGCCTTGCACATGCTAGGAAAGTGCTCTATTACTAAGCTGAATTCCTTGCCTTTGGATTTGGGGACATGGTCACCCTATGTGGATCAAGCTCGTCTTTTGCCACCACTTCCTGTTTGCTGGAGTGACAGGCATGCAAGATCATGCCCAGTTTAATTTCTAAAAATTGAGCTGGGGATGTAGCTCAGTTGGTACAGTGTTTGCCTAGCATGTGAACAGCCATGGCTTTTGATCTCCATCTTGTAAACTGAGAATGCTGGTGCACATTTAAATTCCACTATTCAGGAGGTGGAAGCAGGAATATCACAAATTCTAGTCCATCCTATGCTATACAATACATGTGACCTCAAATGTGCAGAGTAATACCTTGATAGATGGAGATATCTGTATATGCTATAATTTATTTTGCAGTCCTCGGTAAATAGCTACTTGGATTCCTCAATTTTTGTGCATCCTATTTTTATTCTTATATTACAGGGTTTCTCTGTGTAACAGCCCTAGCTATCCTGGAACTAGCTCTTATAGACCAGGCTGGCCTCGAACGCACAGAGATCTGCCTGCCTCTGCCTCCCAAATGCTGGGATTAAAGGCTTGTGCCAACATTGCCCAGTGGTTGGTTGGTTTTTCAAGACATGGTTTTTCTGTGCAACCATTCTGGCTGTCTTGGAACTCACTCTGTAGACCAGGCTGGCCTTGAACTCAATAATCCACCTGCCTATGTGGGATTAAAGGCGTGTGCCACCACTGAGGTTGGGTTTTTATTGTGAGCCTGGTGGGAATGGTGCACACCTTTAATCAGATACAGAAGCAAGTGGATCTCTGGGAGATTTAGGTCAGCATAGTCTTCAGGGCTAGTTCCAGGACAGCTAAGGCTACACAGAGAAATCCTGTCTCAAGAGAGAAAAACAGGAAGGTGATTGTGAAACCTTATATTCTCTGGGGAAGCTACAAGACTCATGGCATGAGATGGGTGGATCTCTTTCTGAAGTCTCAAATAACAGTAATCTTTGTATTCTAATGCCATGTTACATGCAATAGCTTCCTTTCTTTTATAGCACCTAAGCATTTCATCTTTTAGGTGAGCTCTTCAAATCTTTTGCCAAATTCCTTCAAAAGTCTGTTTGGGGTTCAAGGTTTTCTGAGCCAAGAGTAAGATAATGTTTCTCCATTTATTCAAGCCACTAAGGAGCATGAGAATTTTAACATATGGTTGATAAACATATTACTCTCTAGATAGCTTGGCCTTTTCTGTTTGTTTTTGTTTCTGTTACTATTGTAAATGAGATTGTTTCCCTGTACACAGAGAAAGCTGGTGCAGAAGCTGTCTATTCTGCTGACTCTTACCCTGTTGGGGTTCCTGTAGTCGGATATAAGCCAGGCAGGCCTTGGACCTGCAAATCATCCTGCCTCAGTTTCCTCAATAGCCGGCATTTCAAACCTGTGTCACCACAACTTCTTAGCCGCAATAACTTTGCAATTTTTTCATGTGTCTCATTCTTATTTCAATTATTTGGAGGTTTTATTTCTTTTGTGGTTAGGGATGGAACTGAGGGCCCCATCCCTTGTGTGAGTCCTAGAGCAGAGATCATGGGAGGAGAGGGAGAGGAGAAACAGGAGTTAGTTTTTACCTCGTATGGATTGTAATTATTACCACAGTATCACTGCATTTTTTAGAAACCCAAATCCCAAGGTGCCTCACACTGGGAGTGTGTGGGCCTTCATCTAATGAACTGGAATGACTATTAGAAATTCTCTTTCAGCGAGCAGCTGTTCATGCAGATGGCAGAGCTCATGGTCTCTGATGGCTGGAAGGACGCAGGTTATGAATACCTTTGCATAGATGACTGCTGGATGGCTCCCAAAAGGGACTCAAAGGGCCGCCTTCAAGCAGATCCCCAGCGCTTTCCTAGTGGGATCCAGCACCTAGCTAATTATGTGAGTTTAGAGCGGAATGTTTCTTTTCTAATGGGTCTGTATGCACTTAAAAAAGCTTATTGAGAAACAGGCCACGTGATACTTCAAAATGGTTGCTGTTAGCTGTTCATTATGTTTATCCTGATGGAATTATCATCACATCAGCATATACATATTACAATAGCTCCTGAGCCTGAGGCCTGCCTGTCTTGTTGAAACTTTTTTTGCTGAAACCACTGAATTCTCTAGAAGAAAAGGAGAGCTTGGTTGTGTCAAGCATGCTTGTATCTCTATAGCAGCGTGACAGACTACCACAGTTATACCACTAATGAATTTTAAAAGATGAAAGCAAACATTGCAGAGACTACTGAAGACAGATGAAGCCTGATATTAGCTAAGGGTCATTAAACAGATTTTATTCAGGACTGTAGAAAAAGGGTCAATCCAGATGGACAAGTGAGAATCTACAACCAATGAGCAAATACTGGGAGTTCAGTAGATGGAAAACTACTGGAAAGGAGACATCAAGTCAGGGAATGGTATAACTTAGCAGGATTCTTGCATTAAGTAAGCTCATCCAGATTGAGAGGCTTAACTGAAATGTAGTCAGCCTTTCTCAAGATAAATCTGTTGTCAGGCAGTGGTGGCACATGCCTTTAATCCCAGCACTCCGCAGGCAGAGGCAGGCAGATTTCTGTGAGTTTGAGGCCAGGCTCAAACAGAAATCCTGTTTTGAAAAACTTTAAAAAAAAAAGATAAATTTGTTCCAATTTTGGAAAGAGACTGTGGGATCCCATGAGGAATATTAAAGTGGTCACAGCTTTTTCCTCACTTCTGTGCTCCAGTTCACCATGTATAGTTAGAACTATCTTAGCAGAGCTGTTGGATGTGTGCTCTGCTTCTAGCAAACTCAGATAAGAAACTGGAGTGGTTTAAGGAAGCCTCCAAGCCCTGGGGAAAGCTCACAGCCCTCTGCTCTTAGCCTTAATAAGTTCCCCTCCTGTTTTAGAAAACTACTTCCTGATTCATCTTTCTTCTCATTTCAGGTCCACAGCAAAGGATTGAAGCTAGGAATTTATGCAGATGTTGGGAATAAAACCTGTGCTGGTTTCCCTGGGAGTTTTGGATACTATGACATTGATGCCCAGACATTTGCTGACTGGGGTATAGATCTGCTAAAATTTGATGGTTGTCACTGTGACAGCATGACGTCCTTGGCAGATGGTATGTTTTTTTCATTACATTTATTTTTAAAATTATGTTACAATCAACAAAATCAAAATTACAGTGTGTGTGACTGTTTTGTGGGGGGGGTGCTATGATCCCTGTTGAAGTCAGAGTGTCGACATCTTGCAGGAATTGGTTCTCTCCAACCTTTTGAGTCCCAGGGATCAAACTCAGGTCATCAGGTTTGCCTGCAAGCACCTTTACTGGCTGAACCATTTTACCAGCCCAAATAGTATGGTTTCTTCAAGAAATACAGCCATCATCATTTCTCAGACTTTTGGTTAACATCAGCTGAAAGATCAAGCCACAGAGACAAGAACTTGAGGGCCAAAGGGAAGCTGAGCCTTAAAAGAAATAATCTCGGTCATTTATTTATTCATACATGTGGAATTCATCCATGCCTAACCATAGCATATATTGTGCACTTCTGATTTAAAGACTCTGAAAATGAATTATAATGAGTAATTTTAACTATATCCTACATGCTGCTTTACCCCTGCCTTTCCCTATATCTGCATCCTCTCTGCACCACCTCCTCATTGCAATCCCAGCAGAGAGTAGCCTGTCCCTGTCACTGGTTTACAATATAGACATGGATTGGAGCTTCGGAGTGGCTTCTTAAAATGTTCAGCATGAGCTGGGAATTCCCTTCTCTCCCTTATTTTACCCATTGTTTTCTCACACAGGTTATAAGTACATGTCCTTGGCCTTGAACAGGACTGGGAGAAGCATTGTGTACTCCTGTGAGTGGCCTCTTTATATGAGACCTTTTCATAAGGTGAGCTAGTGAGCCCAGAATCTAAATTTCAGAACGCTTGTAATTATAGTCTAAGCTTCCGCTAACCAGGAAAATCTTTGATTTTTTTCCCTTTTATTTCACTGTTCACCAGCAATCCTGCCAATATTTGTTCCACACTCTATCTTGAATTACTAACATCTGTCATCCCCACCACATCCACACTGGCCTTCCAGGCCACTCTCATTTCTCACCCAGCCTGCTCTGATAGCCTGATCTCTCTACTTCTGCTTGCTTCCCTGCCCTCACCATTTTCCAAGCAGCAGCAGAACTGTCTTCTGAGAAATGTCAAGGGCATCCCATCAGTCCACTCCTTAAAACTCCCCCTGCTTTCCTTCCATTGCACTTGGAATACAATCAAGCTCCGTTAACCTGCCTCGTGCCCGCCTCTCCATCCCCCAACAGCTCTTTACCTCCCTGCGCTATTTTTCTTTCTGTTCATCAAATACTGTATTTACCTTGTTGGTGTGTATTCACTGTGCATGGTACTGGGCAACACAAAGACATTTTCATAAAAGTCTATGGTGATGTATTTGCTTATTATTTCTGCCAAGCCTGTACCCAAGATTTTAAAAGGGTTGGCTACTTAACATTGAAATCTGACCAGATGCTACAAATTTGAGTCTTCTCCATTTTAAAATAGTCTTCTGCCCATTTACTCTCTCATCATTAGCTGCTTGGTTTCCCTGTAAGAGCATATCTTTATTGTTTACTTGCTTGTCCATCTCCCCACTAGAATGTAAATCCAGGAGGGTAGGTCTTTCTCACTGTATTGAATAAGTATTGATGGAATCAATCACTATTATTTTCTTGAAATTTTTAGATACTTTTTCCTCAACATTGTAGCCCTTGGATATCACACCTACATATCTACATAAACTGATTCATTCCACAAATTACTTCTCAAATTCAGATCTTATCGTGTTTGATGGCATCCTATATAATTTTATAAGCCTTATTTCTACTTATTTAGATCATTGTAATTATTTTATTACAAAAATAGAAACATGCCCACTTTAGGCTAGTTTACAGATTCCAGTCAAAAACAAAATTCTTTCATAATGTCAAGCAGTACCTAGACAGTAAAGTGCAGATCCAGCATAAATAATATTAAAGTCACTTTAAACAGGAACTTAAAATTATATGGTCTACATATGAAGTGAACATCTTCTAGTGAAATTCCCTTACATTTAGAACTCCAGGCTTTGTTATTTGTTATGGGGAGACTTTTGATCTGTACACTATAGAGGCCATCAGTGCCTCCTTTAAACTGGATCATTAGCATCTCATAGCAAGTTAACCAATTCTGTCTTTTTATAGCCCAATTATACAGATATCCAATATTATTGCAATCACTGGAGAAATTTTGATGATGTTTATGATTCCTGGGAAAGCATAAAGAATATCTTGACCTGGACAACAACTAACCAGAAAGAGATTGTTGAAGTTGCTGGACCAGGGGGTTGGAATGACCCAGACATGGTAAAGATCTGAGCCCTCATTCAAGAGCTGGTGGCTTTTTTTCTATTGGTGCCTGAGTCTGAGAGCAGGACCTAGCACAAACCAAGCAAGGTTTTTAGGTTCTCCATGAGCAAGTCCATCACAGTGCTGTGGAAAATGGTTTCTCTCAGTCAACCATCTATGAAATTGTTTAAATGTTCCGACAGGCACTGTGTAGCTGGAGTCTCACCACTCCAGAGACTGAAGCAGGAGAATGGCTCCAAATTCAAGGCTGAAAGGTTAGCCTGGACTACATAGTAAGACCTTATCTCCAAAAAAAGGAAACAAAGAACTGAGGGGGGCCCTGCAGGTATCCAGTCAGAGAAGCAAACCCACAAAGAGATGAGAATGAAGTCCCAGTGCAGATTGACTTCGTCAGCCTGGATCAACCTTCGGAGTGTGATGCCAGACGGTTCACTGTCAACATATTTAAAACACAGTAGAATTTGGGAAAAGGTTTCCAGGCAGTGATCACTCCAATCCTAAGTGTACAATAAAGCTTATGTGTGGCTACATAGAAACTCTTATACAGCAGAGTGTGGTGGTGCACACCTTTAATCCCAGCACTTGTGAGGCAGAGGCAGGCGGACCTCGATGAGTTCAAGGACAGCCTGGTCTACAGAGCTCCAGAACAGCCAGGGCTACACAGAGAAACCCTATCCTGAATTCTCCCCGCCCCATCAAACAAAGAAACACTTACACAGTATGTGTGACCATGAGGGTGGGTTCATAGCTAAAAGGCCTAGAATCTAGTGTGGTCCCTAATAGCATAGAGGTCAGCAGAGCATAAAGTATGTGTGACCTCTCCCCTAAGGGTGGGTAATGGTCTAGGAGGGAAGAGTCTGGGATAATCATTCTGGGGAATTAGGGTGAGGTCTGCCTCCCCAGACAACAAAGTCACCAGGTTGTTAAAATCCACTCCCAGCTTTCCGGGCAGGAAAGCAGGTATTTTATCTCTTCCCTCCAGAAGAGGCCCCTGTGTGTTTAACATTCCTGGTTTTCCTTAATGCTTCAATGTGAATACAAGGATCTCTGTGCCCCAACAATAACAACAAAAAACCAAACATTTTAATTTTCCCTTGCCTCAATTCCTTTCCTCTTTGTTCTAGTTAGTGATTGGCAACTTTGGCCTCAGTTGGGACCAGCAGGTAACTCAGATGGCCCTCTGGGCTATCATGGCAGCACCTCTACTCATGTCCAATGATCTCCGACAAATCAGTTCTCAAGCCAAAGCTCTACTTCAGAATGAGGATGTAATTGCCATCAACCAAGACCCCTTGGGCAAGCAGGGGTACTGTTTTAGACAGGTAAGTAGTACTTCCTGGGAGGAAACTGACTAGGTATATACTATCCTGCCTTAAAGTTTATGATTTGCAGTATCTTCTGATGGCCTTTTAATACTTAAGTACCAAATTATCTTAAGCCTAACTGTGATACATGAAGAAATGATTGGCTTATTTTTTAGTTATTTTCCCCTTGAGTTTGAGAACTGAGTAATTAGAGCTATTACTGAGTTTTTGTTTTTTCTGTTTGGTTTTTCGAGATGAGGTTTCTCTGTGCGGCCCTGGCTGTCCTGGAACTCTCTCTGTAGATCAGGCTGGCCTCCAAGTCAGAGACCTGCTACCTCTGCCTCCTGAGTGCTGGGATTAAAGGCACTCAGGATCCCGATGGTCTTTTTGCTTTCTTTTCAAAACAGGGATTCTCTGTAGTCCTGGCCGTCCTGGAACTCTGTAGACCAGATCTGCCTCTGTATCTGAGTGCTGGGATTAAAGACGTGGGCCATCACCGCCCAGCTACTTTTGAATTTCTAAAACATCCTGCTGGCTGATCTTAACTTTTCCTTCAAGTGTATGATAGTTCTGACAATAAGGTTGAATATCAAGTAAGGCCAGTAATGAGGTCCCCCATGCTCTTGACTTTTCAGGAAAACAACATTGAGGTTTGGGAAAAACCACTCTCAAACTTAGCCTGGGCTGTAGCTGTGAGAAACCTGCAGGAAATTGGCGGACCTCGTTCTTACACCATCCAGGTTTCTTCTCTAGGTCAAGGAATAGCCTGCAATCCTGGTTGCATCATCACGCAGCTCCTCCCTGTGAAAGAACAGCTAGGCTTCTATGAATGGACTTTAACCTTAAAAACGCGAATAAATCCTTCAGGCATTGTTCTGCTTCGACTAGACTATGTCTGAAGGCAGATGTATATTAAATGGCCAGTGTTACTTAAGAACCAAACCACTCCCTGCCTCTTTCCTGTGTTCCCTTTAATAAAGTATCCCAAAGTCATGACCTTTAAAAGCTACTTGTCCTGGTAAGTAAATAAAGACAACCAAATGAACTGGCCGAATGACAAACTGAGGTATTCAGGCAGTTTCAACCAAATTAGCAGATGTGCCAATCCATGCCATCCGTTTTTAACTACTCTCACAAAGCAATTGTGCATACACATAATCACAACATTCAGAAAGCTGGAGGACCAAGGTTGACCAGCTAGGGATATGCAAAAATGTCAATCACACACGATGAGCAAGCATATATACCCGATATTCTCAATGCACAAAAATGGCATTAAAATACTAAAGGGGGCAGATAATTTTCAGGAAAAGCTTAATGACCTGGGTTTGACCCTGGAACCCTTAGGAAACTTTCAAAAGCTGATTTCTGACCCCCTACATTCACACCAAAAAAAGTTAAACCCAGACATGGGCCAGAGTAGCTAACTCAGCAGATTAGAGCAATTGCTGCTCTTCCTGAGGACCCAGATTAATTCCTAGCACTCACAAGAGGTGAGTTTGTTGGGGGACACTTCAACGGTCTCACCCAAAAGGATGTGGATATGTCAAGGTGTTTATAGGAACATAATCTAAAGCAACGTATACTGGAGTGTACTATGCTGCCTGGAGAACTGAGCCAAATCACCCCACTACACGCCCAAAGTAGCAAACTCCTATACCTTGAAATAAAAGTATTTAGGATTTTATAACCAGTAACTATTATTTTATAACCAGTAACAGTGTATTTTAAGCTGTATGATCCCAGTGACTAGTCACGTATCACACCAGCTCAACAAGGTTCAATCCTAAAGTAGCACTCAGCCAGCAAGCTGAGGGAATTTCTTGACAGCTTCAGTTTTTTTCCCTCCCAAAAGACCAACTGCAATCAAACGAGGTTGAGTGAAAGCTCATGATTTTATTGTCTTCATAACAAGATCAGCTTAGAACTGGATCACTTGGCCCTGTAAACAGAACAGAAGAACAAAGTGGTGTGCTTGTAGTTTTAAGGAACCTTCCATTATCCATGGGCTCAGTATGTAGCTTAGTAGTTGGGTGCCTGACTACCATGGCCCTGGCTTCAATCCAAGACCACAAAACATTTCTAAGGAGACCCTGTTGCCCACACACTAAAATCCTTAAGCCATTCAGATATACTGGTGTTAGATTTTTCAGCTAATAAGGCACATAAAAAGCTCACAAATCTGAAAAACAAAACCTAAAAATAAAGTACTTGCCAAGCGGTGGTAGTGCACACCTTTAATCTCAGCACCCGGGAGGCAAGGGCAGGCAGATCTGAGTTTGAGGCCCGCCTGCTCTACAAAGGGAGTTACAGGACAGCTGGGCCTACACAGAGAAACCCTGCCTCGAAAAACCAAACCAAACAAAAACCCCCAAAACAAAACAAAAAACCATCCTCCTGGCAGTGGTGGTGCACACCTTTAATCCCAGCACTCAGTAGGCAGAGACAGGAGGGATCTCTGTCTGAGGCCAGCCTGGTCTACAGAGAAACTCTGTATTGAAAAACCAATCCCCCCCAAAACTTCTGGTCCCAAGCATTTCAGATGTGGGCTATGGAACTTGTACCTTCAGCTGTGGACAATTACTGTTGAGGATGCCCTGTGGCACAGTAAGCTCAGAACAGTTTCCTCTACAAATAAGTCCAATTTAAAAGGAGAGTACCTTTCTCTTCTTATCACCTCCCAGTTCAAAATGCTTGCATCTCTTAATAGCCAGCATCCTCTTAGATCTGCAGTTGGGCTCCACACATTCCAGTCTCAGCACAATCTTCTTTGTAGTTTTCGCCTACAAAAGAAATGAAGTCATCCAGAATTCAGCCAGTGGAAGGCCTACACATGCACTGTAAGACTTCAGGAGACTGAGAAATCCAGATAGCCCTTCGAACTTGGGTTGCCCTCAAACTCTACCACTGAGCCTCCAGCAACAAAGAGCTTAGGATTCAGACATGACGATAAATGAATGAACCATCTTGCTGGTATACACATAATTCACTTCTTAGGAAAGAGGGGCACATTCCTTCATTTTTGCCTCTTTAAAGTGAGATGCTATACTCTAGACTATAGTCAGATCTGGGTTGACTCCCAGCTCCACTGCCTTGGAAACATTCCTGCTGCTAAGTGGGGTAACTAAGCTGTAACACTATACTAATGCTTGTAGACTAGAGATGGCAAATGACAAGGTCCTTACCACAATAATCAAGAAACATGTCAGTTAGGAATCACTAACCTTTTTGCGGAAAATAGGCTTGGTCTGCCCACCATAGCCACTCTGTTTCCTGTCATAACGCCGCTTTCCTGGAAAAAGTTAGTTATTTGTTATGGTATGCTGTATACAGATCCTATGTCAAAACAGCCACAAGTAAATAAGTCTTAAGTTTAAATTGGGGACGCCCTGCATCCGAGGGGAGAATATCTGGACTTGTTAATACTTCTCACAAGTGTCACATCAAAACCAGATTATTTACATGCAGGAAACAGGCACAGCCCCAACCCTTGAGAGGCTGAGGTAGGACTGCTTATTCCAGACCAGCTTGCTTTATTTTACATAGCTGGCCTTTATCTCCCACCAACTCCCCATCCCTGTGCCCTAGCCATCATCAAATTACATATAAGCAGCTTACCCTGGGCATATAAAGAATCTTTGCCCTTCTTGTACTGGGTCACTTTGTGGGGTTGGTGCTTGCCACATTTCTTGCAGAATGTCCGGCGGGTCTTAGGAACGTTCACCTAGTTTAAAAAAAAAAAAAACCAAGTAAGGCGTTCAGACCGTGCAGTTACCGGACCGCAATGACCCAGCACCCTCCCTGGATCCAAATGAAGCTAACTACAACTACTCACTAAAACACAACGACCACGTAGGTTTAAAAGGTTGTTCGGTCACACGCGCCAAACTGTATCCACCCGCAGCTAAATCGCCCCACTTCAATTCCTCCGCCCAGAACTCCGTTCCCTGTGTGTCGCTCTCGGCAATGCTAGATTTCTTAGGTACATCGAGGTCCTGACGGAGCCTTGACGCACTCTGGGACAACACTGTCCACGCCGGCTGCAAGGATTGTGCTGGATACTACGAAACCCCGAAACGCGATCATACCATGTCGGCGGGTGCGATATCGTCACAAAAAGAAAGAGGGAAGGCCAGCAACGGAAGTTTATAGGTGGTGCCTGGGTGCACTTCCTCAGAGTAGGAGACAGCTACCACAGAGTCTGTAAGGATCCCAGTGCAGCGCCCTCGGATGGCTGGATGATTTGCCTCAGCCACAGATAGGCGTTTCAGCCAAGGCTCCGCCTTAAGCCTATGGCTCTCTCCTCCACTTCCTCCCGCCTAGCGCCCCTCAGCTTTCATTACTCCATCCCTTTTGGCGGACGTTGCAATTTAGTAGCTTAAGCGAAGAAAGCAATGCTCTTCCCAGACTCCGATCTCCCGTGTTGGAGCAGACCAGGGACTAGGATCAAGTGGAGGAGTCTTCCATCTCAGCCTAACATTCTTGTTCCACTTCAAGGAGACTGAAACGATCTTAAACAGCAAAATGTGGCTCACTGAAGCCCTGGGAGGGAGCCAGTCGCTTCAGCTCATTTAGTTAATGTCTATTCTGTTTCAGGCACTGTTGTAGGAGCAGGACATAGTAATTGATTATGTTCATTACTGTCCAATCTCAGGCTAAGTACTTTGAAGAAAAAAGTGAAAGCAGTACCTTTTAGCTGAGGAAGTAAGTAAATTGGCTGATCTTAGTTATGAAAACTAGCAATGAATTTATCTGGCTTCTGAGATAGTTGGGCCAACCAAGAAAACGTACCTCAGCTTCTCTGAGTACTTGGCAGCAGACATGTATGAAGTTTCAAGTTAGTCCAACCGAGAAAGGCTGAAGGAAACTAGCTGAGTTTTAAAATAGATTCTCAGGGTGAGTCTAGGAGGAACGTGATAATGCTACTTCCATTTTCCAGGGGGAGGGCATTCATCCAGTGGCATGTGAAAGCTTTTGTCCGCTGTCAACAGTAGTAGAAGCACACCTCACCCCCATGCGTTCTGTGATTCCAGAACTCTATTTCCTTTACTATCACATATTATAATATGATGATATAATATATGGCCTGCCTATTATAACAGCTGTCTTTGGGGTGGGGAGAGCCTCAGAAATCCTAGGATGAACTTAAACTCACCTATGTAGCTGAAGATGGCTGTGAACTTCTGATCCTTATCCTGAGTGGTGGGGGCCACATGTATGTGCTATGTGCCACCGTGTCTGGATGCCTGCCTCTTGAATCCTGCAATCTTCAGGAGCTGTTTCCTATGACTAGTATTTACCAAATGAGGAAACTGAGGCACCTGACCTATCCAAAGTCACAGGCATGGTTATTTTGGAAGTTGGAATTCAACCTTCGGCCATTTAACAGTACATAATTCCTAGTCTTAACCAGTATATTGCACAGGGAAAGAGAGGCACCTACAGGATAGATGTTTGGGCTAGAATGCAAGAGGAGGCAGCAGTGGCCCAGGAGCTGATGTTAGGAGGCCCCGGGACATCTGCTTGCATAATGCTCCAGAAACAAGTTGACTCCACCCACAAGTGGTCTCCAGGGCTAAGATAATAAAAACACCATAGCCCGCTGCATTTCTTTGCCAAGCTGCCAACCTGAAGTCCAGCAGTATTTTCCTCTGTCTAGACTCTTCAAAATCTCACTGGCCTTTAGGGAGTTTCTAAAGTTTTTTTGTTTTGTTTTGTTTTTCTGTTTTGTTTTGTTTTTGTTGTCCATGTAAGTAATCTGAAGATAAAAAGACAATTAGCCTTCTTCATCTAATCAAATTTTGTTTCTTTACTCATTCCCCATGTGATGTGGTTTGGGGAACTTTTTTGTTTGTTTGTTTGAAACAGGGTTTCTCTGTGTAACAAACTCTCTTTGTAGACCAGGCTGGCCCAGAATGCACTGAGATTCCAGTGCCTCTGCCTCCCAAGTGCTGAGATTAAAGGCATGCACCACCACTGCCCAGCAGAACTTTTTATTTTAAAATATTTCATTGACAAAATTGCATATATTTAAGGTATGCAATATGATGATATACACTTATCTTGCATAACTGCCACAGTCAACACAACCATCACCATCCAAAATTGCCTACGTGAGTGTGTGTGAGTGTGTGTATGTGTGTGTGTGTGTAGGTGTAGGGGTGAAAACACTTAAGTCAGCTCTCTTATCTAATTTCAAATAAACAACAGAATATTAATTAGACCCCCGAAATTATTCATCCTATAGTTCAAAATTTGTTTAGCGATAGTCTACATGTCTCTGCTCATTATTTTCCCTAAAATGAAACACTCAGAACTAAAGGCAAGAATCTAGGTATAGTCTGGCATTGCACAGTGTGTGAGACATTCACTTTCCTCCAGATATTTTACTTCTACAAAAAAACCCGTGTCATCTTGACTCTCAATCATATATGTTTCTGCTTTGCCATTTCTTTTAGCTGCTGTCAGCAAAGCCCAAGTACCATTTTCACAAGCACTACTGCCACCTCCTCTCCTTCCATGGACATTGAACACAAGTCATCAGGCTTGGCAGCAAGTGCTTGGCAGCCTATCCAGTGGTAGTCATTTGCATCTGTACTATAAGCTTATTTGTCGGTACTGTTCCATTTGGGCATAGTTCTGTTGGTACGAATGAGTGTGCTAGCTGAGTGGCTGGGAGCCAAGGGTGAAGAAGTAGCTTTATTCTGCCCTTCCCCTTTGCATCCCTGTCTATTTTCCCACGGTGCCCCTATGAACTCGCAATTCCTATCGCAAATGGACCTTTAGAAAGGATGGGGCATGTGACAAGGAGCATCTGACTAAAGAAAAGGGGAGGGATGGTCAGTGTCTGTGGTCACTCCATTGATGACTGGAACAGTTACTACATGTGACCAGGGAAAGGATGTAACTTGTCAGTAAAGCAGAGAGAGCCATATTACACTTGGTGCTCATCCATCTATACCAATGCAATGATTTCCCAACCTGCCATTTTATAAATGCTTTTTAAAAAATATTTATTTTATTTATTTATTTTAAATATTTATTTATTATGTATACAATATTCTGTCTGTGNCCATGTGGTTGCTGGGAATTGAACTCAGGACCTTTGGAAGAGCAGGCAATGAGCTGCTCTCCAGCCCTATAAATGCTTTTTTTTAAACTCCCAGCGCTTTCAATATTCTGATCTGTTTTTGGGATCAGTGATATGTTTCCATATTAGAGTGTAGCATCTCAGGGGAAGGCAATACAAACGTGCCTCATGACACAGACAAGAAAATCAGTCACTGGAGGCTCTGGCACCTTCAGGTTTGTGGCAGATACTGGCTGCATTTCTTTAGAGAATCCTTGGGGAGAAAACAGAAGCTGGAACACAAACTAGGGGCCCACAGAGGTAACATGCAGGTTTCAAATAACACATCTTGTCTTGTTTACTGCTTTGCAGAATCAAAGAAAATGCTGTAAATTGTTTATCTTTGAGAGAGAAAAAATGAGACAGAATCTCCTATGCTGTCCAGGCTTTGAAATTGTGACCAGCCTACCTGCATCACCCTAGCAGCTAGATTATAAGTGTGTTTCCTCATGAGGTTGAGAGAATATTCACAAAAGAACATTCACCAAAGAATGGGGAAGGGCACAAGTCTTTGTGTGGGCTTACATTCAGGCATATTTATCTGTAGAAAAAAAAACTTAGAAAATGACTCAGCAGGGGAAGTCTTGTCTCTACCTCTGTCAGGCTACGTATTTCAGGGTCTCTGAGGGAGCCCTCTTCATCCTTCAAGTTGAACTGTGTGACCCTGAGTCTCCCCTCTTGAGGGGACGAGAGACCTTGAAGACAGTGGCTTGGTTCTGTATCTTGCCAGCTTGGACAGCTCTCTTCCTGTGCTGATCACCCCCCACAGCTCTTTAGGTATGTCATCCCTTTACCCCAGGGAGGGTAGCCTGATGACCTGTGTGTTCGGTGCCACCCAGTAATCTTAGGGGACTCAGCAGCCCAGGTAAAGGTAAGGTTCTCTCCAAGCTGGACTCTATTAGTGTAAGAGGTCCCAGGCAAATGAGGGTGGGGAGAGTTGAGGGGAGCAGGATGGGGACAGCAGCACCGAACCAGAGACCATATCGCTAAGAAGAAAAAAAGGCATTGGTTTAAGTCAGGAAACAAAAAAAGGGAACTGAGTGGCTGTGAAAGGGTGGGGTTTGTTCAGACTGTCCTTCCTCTCTGGATTGTAAGAATATGTCTCCAGGGCCAGTGTCTTCAGAGAGCGAGTCCCACCTTCCAAGTCCCGGCATCTCATTACGTCTGGGAAGCTGCCTGCATTAAGTCAGAACTGAGGTGGGTCTGAGGTGGCGCAGAGACGGGGCAGCAGCCGTAAGGACTTCTGTTGGGACCCTGAAAGGACAGACAGGAAACATGGCTGCTTCCATGTATCTGCTGGTGGAGGAGACTCATGGAGAGTGGGAGTGTCACCAGCAGAAGACCCTGGCATGCCCTTCCAATGATGGAGGGGAATGTGAAGGTCTTCTGGAGAGGGCCAGTGGGGTGGGGTGGCTGTAGGAAGAGGAGACAGTGACCCGAGGTGACCATCTGAAAATGTAGACAACCTTGGAAATGGAGCTCTGCAGCTCTTGGTGGGAAAGCAACATTACAGGCAGCTGTAGGGTGAAGGAAAGCCATTTTCACCAGATACTGCTTGAAGACCTGAAATATGTCCTCATATCAATAGAAGAAGGAATTCTAAGAGGCCGCTTAAGCTGCAAAACCTCTAGAATAGCTCATGGGTCTCAAATGGCAGTACTAACTGGGGCGGAGGCGACTTGCCTTGGCCTTCAACAGACCAAATATTACGAGGATGAGAGCTGGCTTCTAGGAAGGATTGTGTGGAGGCTGTTGGAACCTCGTGGTAACAGTGGGTAGGAGACACGGCCAGCGCAAAGCAGCCTCTGCCCCTGCCAAGACAGTGTGGCCAACCCCTGAGGTCTCTGGGAAGGTTTTTCTTCTTACCGTTGCCTACCATGCGCGTGGCTGCCTTTTCTCCTGGCTTCAATATTTCTCCTCTCATTTCCTGGCCACTATCCCCTGATCCAGAAGCAGCACTTAATAGCCTTTAAATTTATCTTACCACTTTCTCCTCAAGCTATTTTTCCTTTCTCTTCCCCCTTCCCACCTGCCTGTTGCTTTGCTTGGACGTTCTTGCCAGAACTATGTGTGTAAATAAACGTAAAGTCGATAAGACAGGCCAAAGTAAGTGCTGTATCTCAGCGGTCCTTACTAGTTTTGATCCTCCCGAGCCCTGCCCGTGCCAGCGGCCCATAGGGTGGGCCTAGAGGCAAATGGTATGAGATTTAGATTCAGACTGCTGCTCTGATCAAGCCGACAGAGGCTTTCTGGAGTGAGTGGCCAGACCTCCAAATGAACCGGTACCTTCCTTACTACCCAGCTCTCAAGGCTGGAAGGTTTATCCCCTGCTGTGCGGTTCTGGAGCAGCAGTGGGGGTGGGGCTGGGGTGTTGATTCCAGCCCTGCAATCCCAGAGGCAGGAGTAGCAGCAGTCCAGAGGCTNGGGGGGGGGGACACTGCAGGCGGCTCAGAGGCTGTCCTCATTGCTGTTAGATGAACATTTTAGTTCTGCTCCTTCCCTCATTTTGCATGCCACTCTTCTGAAGCAAGTGGACTATTGCCTTTCTCAATTATTTGAAATAAGCCACAAAATGCAAATTCTCATAGAAACCTGAAGTATTACACTCATGCAGTATCCCTTACGGCTTGCCTTATCCACTCTATTCTGACTTTTTTTGATTTATTTTATTTGGAACTAAAGCCTTACCCATCTAGCCAAGGCTATGTAGCCCAGGCTCGTCTCAAACTTGTGATCCTTCTGCCTTACTTTCCTGTGTGCTGGTATTGCTTGTGGACACTATCACACCTGACCTGACTTTTTTAAAAAAAAAATTCAGACTGTTTAGTCTATTTGCTTGTGTAAAAATCCAGATTCTTGTTGCTTATGGCTCTTGATGTTTTGTTCAGACACTTTGCAAATGCCTTATGGCAAAGAACTAGTGTAACTTTCCATCTTCTCATAGGGTCTTGATGCAATTTAAATAGTCACTATGATTTGTTATTTCCATTTGAGCAAATTTCCCATAGAGTGTCTTGTCAGTGGTCTAGAGCCATAGCAGGAAGTCAGTTCTAACAGGGAAGATATGGCTGCTGAAAACCAAAGCTTGGGCCTTCTCCCAAGAGTCATCCGTGTCTGCATGTCTACGTTTTCCTCAGCAATGCTGGGATCTGATTGCTAATTCCTGAAGATAAAGGAGGCCTAGACATTTGAATGTAACCAAGCTCAAGAAATGGTTAAAGAAGAGTTGGGTGTGGTGGCACATACTTGCAATCCCAGTGCTCAGGAGGCTGAAGCAGGAGGATTACCTGTAGTTCCAGATCAACCAGAAAAGCAGAGCTAGACCTTGTTTCACAAATGTGGAGAAGAAGGAGGAGGGTGAAGGGGGAGGAGGAGGAAGAAGTAGTTGTTGTTATGGAGGAGACTGACTTATTTTACTCCAAACCTGCTTGGTTATGCATGAAGCCGTCAGGGGAGGGGGAGGGGAACACGCCTCTGAGGAGCCTGAAACAATTGGGCCACGTGTAACTTTCAGTTTGTCACAGAGGTTCATATAGAGCAATTGAGTATGATCTGAGAGCTTCATAAACCTGGACCATTTAATCACAGGCATTCCTTTCCACTCCCCACTCCTTGAAAGGCCTCTTCCAATGAACCACAAAACGTAAAGACTTTGGGTAACACTGGTTATTTGACCCTCAGTTCTTCTCACTGCTGACCCTTACCAAAATGAAAATGAAGTCTCACTCCTCAAAAGAAAGTTCGGAGAGTTCCGAGGACTTGAACTGTAGGCAAGTGGGAGACTAAGACAAACTAGAATTTGAGACCACTGACCCAGTGAAAAAGTTAATGGACAATAAAAGAAGACTAGAAAATGACTGGCAGTGAAGTGGAAATGAAGTAAAGCTGGAGGGCAAAGGGGACCCAGGCTCTCAAAATCTGCTCTTTGGAAAGTATTTTGACAATGAGTATCAAAATGCAAAGTGCACACACAGTTTTCACGTTTCTTTATGCATTGTGTATGGTATGTGTGTGTCTGTATGGATGTGTGTCTGTGGTATGTATGTGTGTTGTCTGTATCTGTGCGTGTGTGTCAGTGTGTATATGGTGTATGGGTCTGTGTTTGGTGTGCACGCATGTGTGTGTGGTGCCTGTGTGGTGTGTGTGTGTGTGCATAAGTGTGTGTGCTTTCAGAGAGTGCTTTCAGAGAGTGTCAGATTCCCTTGAGCTGGAGTTCCTGGCAGCTGTGAATGGCTTGATGTGGATGTTGGGAACTGAACTCAGGTCTTCTGGAAGAGTAGAAAGTGCTCTTATTAACTGCTGAGCCATCTCTTTGATTCTTTATCATCATCATTATTATTAATTATTTTTGTTGGTATTGCTCTTGCTATTTAGATTTCGATATAGGGTTTCTCTGTGCAGCTCAGACTGGCCTTAAACTCACTATGTGATCCTCCTATCTCAGCCTCTGGAGTGCTGAGATAACACGCCTACTTCACAGGCGTGGCTTGGAATAATGGTAAACAAGAATCTTAGAAACTTTGTTTTCTCAAAAAGTATTGTTGCATGGATGGATGAATGGATACATAGATAATTTTAAACATAAGCAAACTATACATGATATGTGCAATATGAATGCAACTACAATAAGAAATGTGCACAGAAAAAATGAAAAAGATGCCAAAATACTAACACATCTATATATGAGGTTCATAACTGATTTTTTAAATTTTAATATCCCTGAACTTGAAAGAATTTTCTACAATGAATTTGTGTTATTTTTCATATAATAAGGAAAAATAAACATTTAACCAAAGGGAAACAAAAATTCAATTGAAAATTGCTAGTGTTAGTGTTAGGCTTTACCATGAATTTGGTCGCCTGTAATGCTGACAAAATAAGTAGAGTCTAAAAAATGTTTCAGTAGTGTCTAAACAGCTTTCCTTGGGAATTTACCACTCCTAATTGGGTTGCTTTTTTACTATGGATATGACATTTTAAAGACCTTCTGCCTGAGCATGGTGAGTATGCCTTTAATCCCAGACTTTGGAAGGCAGAGGCAAGGGGATCTCTGTGAGTTTAAGACCAGCCTGATCTATGTAGTGAGTTCCAGGACAATCAGGGCTACATAA
>LOJH01019763.1:18291-30140 GCA_001685095.1 Ellobius talpinus | reverse complement strand
CCTTTGGAAGAGTAGGCAATGCTCTTAACCACTGAGCCATCTCTCCAGCCCCCAACAAGCCATTTTTTAAGAAACAACTCAAATAGCTCAGCCCTGCTTTACCTAAGAGAACTTCAGATTGACTAGTGACAAATGTTACATACATGATTAAAATCAATGAGCTTCAGAAGGAACTGGAAGACAATGCTCATCCTTACTTACAATGATGTGTAAAGATGATTTTCAGAGACAATGCAACAGAACAGGGCTACAGTTGCCAGCCTTCCTTTGTTGCTAAAGAGCTGCATAATCTTACACAAATTAGTTTGATTTTGTTTTCTATCTATAAAACACCATTATTATCTGTTCTATTAACATCAAACACATAGTTGGATGTTATGAGGATACAGCATAATTGATTTCAAAAGTAAGATCTATCTGTTTGTCTTATTTTCTGTAAAAATGAAAAGCTAGACTACAAAGACAATCAAAACCAGTAAGACCAGTATGGGAGAAAGCTGGCAGATCTTTTGTGAGTTCAAGGGAAGTAGGAACTACATGGTGAGTTCCAGGCCAGAGTTACAAGGGGAGAGAAGAAAGAACAAAGAAGAAAGGAGGAGGAACAGGGAATTAGAAAACTTGGGTCCTAGACTCTGCTTGGCTCCAAGCCTCCTGCTTATGCAATCATGGAAAGTTGCCTAACTTCCCTGGACATGCTTCCACTGTGACACAGACTTTTTCTAGTCTCATCTTCCTACAAAAATGTTTCTTTTAGTATAGCAGGAAACCAAGTGTGGTAAATCTCAATATCAATAACCTTATCTGAATAACTGACTTTTACTGGGTATCAACAGGATCTTTCTGGGCCCTTCAAAAGACTAAATATTTTACTACATAAAATGATACCACTGGGTAAGTATGTTTACAAAAATGTTTATTCTCTTGACTAGGAGAAAAAAACATTTTTTTTTGAGACAAGGTTTCTCTGTAGCTTTGGTGCCTGTCCTTGGAACTAGCTCTTGTAGACCAGGCTGGCTTCAAACTCACAGAGATCCACCTGCCTCTGCCTCCCAAGTGCTGGGATTAAAGGCACGCACCACCACCACCCAGCAAAACCCAGATTCTTTAAAGATTATTTACCTCAGTAAATAACCAAATTTCGCCAGTTCTCATTACTTAAATGTTTCTGTGACTGTGATACTTGCTTATAATTTTGGATTTTAAGCTATTTTCTAAGTTATGTGTATGAATGTTTTCCCTGCATATATCTGTACTATGTGCATGCCTCTGTCCTTGAGGTCAAAAAGAGGACACTGCATTCCCTGGAACTGGGGTTACAGATGGTTGTGAGCTGCCATGTGAGTGCTGAGAATTGAACTCAGGTCCTCTGCAAAAGCATCAAGTGTTCTAAATCACTGAGCCATCTCTTCAGCCCCCTGGGTTTATTTTTAAGTTGCTTCTAAGATATGAGTTAAGAATATCTTAGTGCTGTCTAGTGACCACTTTTAACAAGTCAATAGGTAGAATAATAGTTCAGCAGTCATATCAATTATTTTTGTCCTATTCTATCAACCATCACCTTGAAAAATATCATCGTGCTCAAGACAAAAGGTTATTCTAGTCCTTAAGATTATTAGTGCAAGCCAAAGCAGGGGTGGTGCACACCTTTTATCCCAGCACTTGGGAGGCAGAGACAGGCAGATCTCTGTAAGTTAGAAGCCAGCCTGATCTACAAAGTATTCCAGAACAGGCTCCAAAGCTGCAGAGAATCCTGTCTTGAAAAAAAAAACCTAAGCCCCCCCAAAATAAAATATTAGTGCAATATATACAAAACTTGAATTGCAAAACCTGAGAGTTAGTAATTCACAACATTATTTTCACATTAGGCAAGAAGAAAGCATACTCTTCCATTTGAGTTTAGCTATTACTGGCAAAAAATTTTTTAGTTTCTAGAAAATCCACTTAGGAACTGTGGTAATAAAGAAAAGGGCTTGACTTTGATTTAGCTCCGCCCAATGGAGAAAAATGACTTAAATAAAGAATTTCTTAAAAATCACAAGACATAAATAACGGGGGGCAGCTAGTGGTGCAGTGAAAAGCACCACTAGCTGAATAACAAGGATAGCCTTGAGTTTGATCTCTGGAACCCATGCAAAATCTATCACCTTTATTGAGAGATGCACAGCTGGCCTGGAATACACAGGGTAGCAGCGGAAACAAGAAAGCTGCTGCTTCAACAGAGTGGATCTTCTTGAAGTTATCCTCTGATCTCCATACGTGCTGTGTTGGTCCACACACACAATAAAACAAACAAATGACTAATTTAATTGGTAAAGATAGTGTCTATTATTCTAGGAGTATGTGCCCTAGATTATACTTTGCGAAGAGTCTTCTTTCAGTTAGCCCTCCATTCCTGCTATGTCTCACTGTGAAGTTGTTCTTCACAATGAGAGCTATGAGCAAAGAGGTTAGGGTGATGGTCTGTGGCATGGAGACCAACAGGTGTGTGTGTGTCAATGGGTAAATAGCTTGTATTTGTGTCCTCCAGTTTTCTCATCTATAAAACACAAATAAAAATGAAAGCTTATCCCTTGCATGTCTGGGAAAGATTAACTGATCACAAATAAAACAGCACAGTGTCTGTAAGATAAGCCTTATTATTACAGAAGCACTTGCTCGTATTAATGCTATTTTCCAATAGTTTAATTATTCATAAAAGACTAGACATATAGCTCAGTGGCAGAGCACTTGTTTAGTGTGCATGAGGCCCCAGGTTCAATCTTTAGTACCTGTTGGGGAATATTATTTTTAGGTGTGACTTTTGTTTACACTGCATCTTTTTTTGTTTGTTGTTGTTGTTTTTGAAACAAGGTTTCTTTTTAGCTTTGGTGCCAGCCTCTTGTAGATCAGGCTGCCCTCGAACTCACAGAGATCTGCCTGCCTCTGCCTCCTGAGTGCTGGGATCAAAGCGTGCTCCACCACCACCCGGCTTACACTGCATTTTTTAACTCTGTATTTGCTTAACTCTGTGTTACTGTGTCTAAAACACTTGACGGTCCTAATAAAGAGATGAACAGTCAATAGTGAGGTAAGAAGAAGATAGGCGGGACTGGCAGACAGAAAGTATAAACAGAGGGAGAATCAGCAGCAACAAGAGACCGAGGAGAGGAGAACACTAGGGGCCAGCCACCCAGCTACAAAGCAAGCCATGCAAAAAAAGTATGGTATACAAAAATAGAGAAAGATAAAAGCCCAGAGGGAAAAGGTAGACGGGATAATTTAATATAAGACAAGCTGGCCAGAAACAAGTCAAGCTAGGGTTGGGCATTCATAATTAAGAATAAGCCTCTATGTGTGATTTATTTGGGAGTTGGGTGGTGGGTCCCTTCAAAAGAATTAAAAGAATAAAACATATCACAATAAGTACCACTAGGAAAAAAATTATTCATACAGTATAAATTCAAGCTAAGGACTGTATGTGGCACTTGATGATTTAAGAAACAATATTATAGCCAGGCAGTGGTGGTGCACACCTTTAATCCCAGCACTCTGGAGGTAGAGGCAGGAGGATCTCTGAGTTTGAGGTCAGTCTGGTCTGGTCTACAGAATAAGTCCTGGGATTACAAGCATTGCCATCATACTTTGTTTAGATCTTACATTCTTATATACAATCTAATTATAGTGCACCAACTGTATTTCTTTTATTATTTTTTTCAATTTTCATGTTACGGGTGTTTTGCCTGCATGTTGTCTGTGTACCACTTGCCTGTTTAGTGCCTGTGGAAGCTAAACAGGTCATTGGATCCCCTGGAAATGGAGTCACAAATAGCTGTGAGCTGCCATTAGATAGCAGCACTGCCCTAAACCACTGAGCCATCTTTCCAATCCTACTATGTCTTAATTTTATTCTATCATTCATTGTATATCAATCAGTATTTCCACAAATTTAAAAATAACTTGGTCAAGGCATGGTAGCACATCTGTAACTTCAACACTCTACAATTCCATTCTTGACTATACAACTAAATCCTGTATTAAGCACACATGCACTCATTCATAGGAGACAGTATCATTTTCTCTTAAAAATTTTTAAATTTAGCTGGACAATGGTGGCACATGTCTTTAATCCCAGCACTCAGAAAGCAGGCGAATCTGAGTTTGAGGCCAGCATAGTCACAAGAGCCAGTTTCAGGACAGCCAGGGATATAGAGAAACCCTGTCTTGAAAAACAAAAAGAAAAAAGAAAAAATTTTAATTAGACATATTTCTCTTGATTTTTCATTAGCTTGGCTAGAAGACAACTGAGAGTCAATTCTCTCTACCAGATGGAACCAAGAGACTGAACTCAGGTCAGTAAGCAGGCACATTAAGTGTCTTCACTCATCTGGCCCTCTTGCTAGTTCACCAAAGATAAGGGTCTAGAGAGATGGCTCAGTAGTTAAGAGTACATACTACTCTTGGAAAGGACCTGTGTTTGGTTCCTAGCACCCACAATGGGCAGTTCACAACCACCTGGAATTCTAGCTCCAGGATCTAACATCTCTGGCTTTCATGGATTCTTGCAATGTTGTGGAATATTACTTTAACTGGGAAAAGATGTGTTATATTTGTTTATGCTGTGGAATATTACTTTAACTGTGTAAGGATGTATTATATTTGTTTATTCTGCGTTTGTTTAATGATGTAAAGATGTGTTTAATTATGAAAAGACGTGTTGCATTTGTTTCACCTTGGATGCCTACGGCACATGATTGGTCTAGTAAGAAGCTGAACGGCCAATAGCTAGGCAGATAAAGGATAAGGATAAGCCAGGCTGGTGGGCAGAGAGAGTAAATAGGCTGGAGAGGAAGAATGAGAGAAGAAAGGAGGGAATAAGGGAGATGCCCAGGGCCAGCCAGGCAGTCACCAACCAGACAGACATGAGAAGCAATGAAAGTAAGAAGAAAGGTAAAAGGCCCCAAGGCAAAAGTAGATATAGAGAAACAGGTTAATTTAAGTTAAAATACCTAGCCCGAAATGAGCCTAAGCAAGGTCCAGCATTCATAACTAATAAGTCTCCATGTTATGATTTGGGAATTGGTTGACCAAAAAGAAAAAGCCTGGTACAATCTGTTCTCACCTGTACTTACCCACATACAGAAACATACAAGTGAACAAAAGAAAAAAAAAGAAAACAAAAAATGGGGGGGTAGAATACAAGTGTATACAAAAATAAAATAAACTGTTAAATACATCACTACTGAGATGCTTCACTGAGGCAAATCTCAGAAAGAATAAGAAGTACAGACAGGACCTGAGGGAGGTGACTTACTTGTAAATCTGTACTCATCCTCCCGTCTTCTTATTTCTAACTCTAAGAAAGGAGATAAAAAGGGCAACATGAAGCGTTATATATTTGTTTAGCTTGGGGCAGTCAAAACTGAATGTCTACTTCCTGCCTTCTTCCAAATTCATTTACAGGATGTATTCGCTGTTTTCACCTTTTCATATTTCAAACAATTTCTATGCAACATCCTTTCTATTTTAAACAAAACAAAACCAAGCTTAATGATGGTTGCCCAGTTACTAATAGGCACAAAAGTAGAATTTAAAAATTAATACCTATTTTAAGAGAATAATTTAAGTATTATGAGAGTTGAAGTCCTTCATACTATAAATGTTAAATCTTTTGCTCTTCCAGCACCTCACACAATTTAGATATTAATCTAATCACTGGAAAGAATCAGAAAACAGTTGCTGTATGACTAGACTGCACTCTTTGGACCTTATAAAAATGAAGGTCCTAAGTCCACTGCAGGCGTGACTACTGCTTTCTAAAAAAAAAAGGTCAACTCATATTACCACATAACTATTTTGCAATAAGCTCACCAGGTGAACAGTGTCTTCATTAAATAAGTTATATATTTAGTACCTACTAAAAAGCACTTAGCAGAAATGCACCGGGCAGTAGTGGTACAGGCCTTTATTCCCAATACTCAGGGAGGCAGAGGCAGGCAGATGTTTGTGCTTCGAGGCCAATCTGGTCTACAGAGTGAGTCCCAGCCCAGCCAGAGTATGCAAAGAAACCCTATCATGAAAAAAAACGAAAAACAAAAACAACCCATCACCCCTCCCGCAAAAAAAAAAACAAAACATAAAATGCTGGATTATAGACCTAGATCAGAAACCAGGCCTCCTCAACAACATAATAAAAACCTAAATATTTACATTTTAACTGAATTGTAATTTATATTAAAAACATTTTACTACTCTACTGTCCACAGTAAATTGAGACGGCATAGTATGATGATACATGTTAGAATCTCAGCTAAATACTAATTACACCGAGAATCACTTAGAAATTTGCCCTCTACCTCACATTCTATAGCTGGGGTCCAAGGAAGAGAGTGCGATGCTGCGTTAACTTTTCATCTCCGTGAAGCTCGGACTTAGGCAAATGAAATCCTGTATCTTGAACCCAAAAAGAAAAACTAGAGTTGTCTAGAGCATTGCAGTGCTCTGTCCAAGGTAACCTCAAGAATTCAAGACACTCAATCTCTACTCCAACAGTCTTTTGTTGGTTTTTGTGGTGCTGGCGATCAAAGGCAGAGACCTATGAGCACCAGTCAGGCACTCCACACCCAAGCTTCTCACACATCTCCTAAATACACCCTCAAGAAACACATTTTACTTTGTGACTCCAAGTTTTAAGAAACAATACTTACCTGAACTAAAAGTTAATGTACTCTGGCATTTCTTATTCTCACCTACTTAAAAGACATTAATGCCACTAGAAACCCACCAAAATGATTTCATTATCTAATGAATAATTTAATATGTTGTACTACTGTAAATGACTTTCAGATAAAAGAGTTACAAATAAAGATTAAGCACGGTAATCTATATTTTGGTCAATTACCAAAAACACTGACCTCTAGGTGTTAATGATGTCTGCTTCTCAACCTCTGCTTGCTGTCTCAGATTAGCTGGAATATTATTATATATTCTCTTATAATGATTATACACGGCAACTGAAAGTACTTTCTTAGCAAACGACTGGCCAACAACATACTTGTCAAGGTAGTTATAAATCTGAAAAATGATTAGGTATGAACAATTCATTATGAGCTATCATAAAAACAAACACATTACAGAACTACATACTAAAAAAATTTGCTTAGAATTTCAAATTTAAAAAAGATTCCCATTAAAAATGAAGTGTCTGGGGCTGGGGAGATGGCTCAGTGGTTAAGAGTGTTTGCTGCTCTTGCAGAGGATTGGAGTTTAGTTCCCAGCCCCCAATCAGGCAGTTTGTAACCACCTCCAAGGAATCTGACACCCTCTTCTGATCTCAGAAGGCACACGCGCATGCACATGCACACACACATACATACCCTACACAGATTTTTTTTTAAAAAAGTAATCTTGAGAAAAGATATTCATTTACCTGGATAGCAACTTAAAAGCTTTGTTCTTTCCTTTTTGTGGGGGAGAGAAGTACTGGGAATCAAACCCAGGGAGACTTGGATGTGGCCTTATATGTTCTACCACTGAGACACAACTCAGTTTTGTTAATAAAAATTAAAGTTCTGGTTCATACTTCATATTACCAACTGTTTGGAACCAGACATCAATCTCCTGAGTTTTTAGTGAAGAAGGAACTGTTGAATTGCATGTCCGAAATCCTATTATGTGGTAGGCAGAGGCAGGAGAATCTCAAATTCAAAGACAGACTGAGTGACATAGGAACACCTTATCTCTATAATAATCACATGCATGCACGCACATATGCAAACACAAGCATACACACAACCTATTAATATTGATGAACTCCTGAAAAGTTAAATCACTATTTCTAGAACTTTGACTCAGATGTACAAAATCTACCAATTAGTAAACATATAAAACTATTACATTATTTTTGTGTGACCATTACTTTGGACTTAAATTAATTTTTCAGATCTTACTTGCTCCTTTCAAGTTATATCTCTGCATTACTAAATTTGCCATAATATACATGGAAACAGACATACATGAATGCCCTAAACATAGCAGAATACAATGAGGCAGAGAGTGAGGAGTAGTGTTAATTGTGCAGAACATGGAAAGATGGCTAGAACATATAACACAGGGCCAAGAAGTAAGAGCTCCTGGGTTCTCAAAAAGTATACACCATGTATTCAAAGGAACCAGTGAACACTCTGTCATATTTCACAGGGTCAAATCAGTGTCTGAAATTTCTAGAAAGCATTCATACCATCAAAACTATACTAACACATGTAAGGCAGCCCTGAAAGTGAACTTCTGAGCTTCATACATACACACACACACACACACACGCGCGCGCAAGCACGCACGCACACATGCACAAGCACGCACGCACGCGCACATACACACACTATGAGCTCATGTATGTACATATTTACATACACACACCAGTTAAATAAAAAATTAAAAAACTCATAGAGCTAGGCACAGTATATATGGCCATAATACTAGCACTTTAAGGTGAAGGCTACAGGATCAGAAGCTCATCTTCAACTACATAGGGAGTTCAAGGTTAACCTGGGCTACATGGAATATGGGTCTCAAAACAAAAACAACCAAAAAAGGTAAAAACCTTATAAACTCATTTAGATAGTGTTGGGATTTAACATAAACAGAAGAGCGAAGCAATGGAATGTCTTCAGGATAAAGACATTGTCTAAAAGATTGGGAAAAGGTGTCTACCTTTTTGGGTGGCGGAGGTGGCTTCTGCTGGAATGCCAACTTCACGGCTTCAGCTGCTGACTCTGGTTCTTTAACTATGCTTTTCTTTGAGTCTGCTTCTGACAGCACAACGAAAAAGTGATGACATTTTTCACACTTGACAAACCGGGTGGAAGCTGAAAATGGAAGGTCAAGAGAGAAAATACAGTTCATCTTAAAATCTTGCTGAAGGTGTGGCTCCGTGACCAGTGCCTTGGCTGGTTGACATTTTGTCCAATGGGTGTGGCAGCATGTGGCTGTAATCTCAGCACAAGTTGAGCAGGACTGAAAATTCAAGGTCGTACTGAGCACACAGCCACAGTTCAGCTTAAGCTAGAAAGTAAGGCCCTTACCAAAACACAAAAACAACAAAACTGGGCAAGCAAGATGGCTAACAGGTTAAGTTTGCACTTCTAAGCCTAAATCCAATTGTTAGAACCCACATGGTAGGAACCGACTGTCAAAAACATGCTCTGGTCTCTAGACATGCACACACATAAAAGAAATGTATTAAATACAAACTATTTTATTGATTTCCACTAGGTTCTTTTCCTGATCTAATATTCATTAAGAGTTGGTTGCAATTTAACTGTTCATTTACTAGAGATAATTTTTAGAGATAATTTTTAAAACTAGTCTGATTAGAGATAATTTTAAAACTAGTTTGATCACATGGACTATTTACTGAAAGACTTGAATGAACTGTGACAAGAGTGTAAGCAGATTTTCTCTATTTTTTAAATGAAAAATTTCAATACTCCAGTTGAGATAAAACAATTTTAACCATTGAAAATATAAGAGATACATTTTTTCCCCCTCAGACAGGATTTCTCTGTGTAGCCCTGGCTGTCCTGGAATTTCCTCTGTTGATCAGGCTGGCCTTGAACTCAGAGATGCCCCCCCACACCTCCTGAATGCTGGATTAAAGGTGTGAGCTACCACCAACCTGCAAGAAGATACATTCTTTAGGTATCTTGCACATATAAACATCTCTATATAAACTTGCAGGGTATGGTGGCACTCGCCTTTAATCCCAGCACTCAGGAGGCAGAAACAGACAGATCTCTGTGAGTCCAAGACCAGCTTGGTCTACAAGAGCTAGTTCCAGGACGGGCAAGACTGTTACACAGAAAAACCTAGTCTTGGGGGAAAAAAAAACAAAACATAAACTCATGTCTTCTTTATTTCTAACTCTATGAATTCCTATTTTTCTGATTATGTCACTAAGAAACAAAATAAATGTCATTTAAGTCAAACACAACTTTTAAATGCAAAACAAAAGCAGATAAAAGGATTAAAATTAAAAGTCTAAAACATCAGTATGGTCTTCAATCCCAGTCCCAGGAAACTCTAAAAGCAGTATGAAACATCCTATATAAACATAGAAAATAATATAGAACTGGTATTTCTGGGTAGTATATGACTATGGACTGTTTGTGTCTACTAGCTAGAAATACAGGAAAGATATTAAAAAGAAAAAATCGGTAACCTCTCTCCTTTCAAAAAAATTTATAAATAACTACACATAGATTACCAGAAAAAAATGGCACCTAAACCTCCACAAAATAATCTAAATTTAAAAATGTTTAATTCTACATCTTAAAAATAAATTCCAGCAGTGGTGGCACTTGTCTTTAATCCCAGCACTTGGAAGGCAGATCTCTGAATTTGAGACCAGCCTGGTGAGTTCCAGGGATATACAAAGAAATACTATCTCAAAAAACCCAAAAGCAAATAAATAAATCCCAGTTAATTTGTGTGTGCGCACGCAACACGCGCGTGTGCGCCGTGCACACCCATGTGCACACACAGGCCATGCATAGAGCAGAAGAGGGTGTCAGATGCTCTGGTGCTAGAGTTCCAGGTGGTTATAAGTCACTGAATGTAGGAGCAGGAATCTGAATTTGGATCTTCTGCAAGTGTAGCAAACTTTCTTAACCATTTGTGTTTCCATTTTGAAACACAAAGCTAATTAAGAATACACGCTGGGGGAAAGTAGAAGTATGTTAACCCAAACTAAAGATGTATGAAAAACAGAAGCCCACTATTTTGTAAGCTCGTTTTTAAAATGTAATTTTGGAGCTAGAGAGTGGCTCAGTGATTAAGAATGCTTACTGCTTTTCCAAATGGCCCGAGTCCATCCCCAGTAGCCACATGGCAGTTCAGCAGTCTATAACCCCATTTTCAGGGGATCTAACTCTCTTCAGGTTTCTTGGGCTCCTGTGCACAAGTGTTACATATAAGCCCAAAATACATACAGAAATTTTTAACCTAATCTTAAATATAAATTTTTAAAGTTTAAACACAGATACCCTGCATGGGCGAACAATGAAAATTTTAATGCTAGGTGGGGGATATCTCCTTTATGAGTCAGTCAGGAAGAGCCCAGATCCCCCCCCAAACAAAGCAGGCCACTGCCATTACTCTTGGTTAATCACTAAAACTAGAGGGTACAACCATAATGCTAAGAACATAGCACTTGGTTGCGGGACACAGAGAAATCAAGCTGGAACTGACCTGAAAACTTCCTCAGTATTAGTTGGCTTTCACAGTACCAGAGGTGCTATGCAGGCCACTGGGGCAATTACCTTGTGGAAAATCTGCATGCTACAAAAGTGACATCTCATAAGTTGTACCCACTGGTGCAGCAGTGGCTCAAAGGTAATGGTAATAACCAACCTCTTCTGACTTGGATATGAAACCTGTTCCAGAGGAAGGAACTCATGCCTGGCCAAAAAACCCATGACTTCAGAGGTCAAAGGTCCTAGGCGGGGAAATTTGCTTTTGTTTTGGTAAAAGGCCATGATGTCAAACAGGCTTCTAAACATTTGTTTATACACAGATTACTGTTTTCCTAACCTTCACCAGGGAAGCTCTTCTTTATGGTGGTCAGCAGTTAATGCCAAGTCTGATAAATTGATCAAAGTGCTACAAGTAAATGACTATTAAGTGTTCAACTATAAATGAGACACCTATATCAATCCCCTTTGGCCACCCAAACAAGGACTGGGGAAGGGATGGAAGGAATGTTAAGAGCTAGAGGATGGGGAACTGTGCTGTGAAATACTGTCTTTTGGTTGTTGTTGTTGTTTCGGTTTTTCGAGACAGGGTTTCTCTGTAGCTTTGGAGCCTGTCCTGGAACT
>LOJH01019762.1:0-21069 GCA_001685095.1 Ellobius talpinus | reverse complement strand
TACCCCTGCCACCCAACGCCCAAAAGTTGTCCCCGTGCTGCCCATCACTTTGCAAAGTCGGCGGCTCCCTTCTCCGCGCACTTCCCGGCTGCCCCGGTGGTGGTGACTTGGGGTCGCCGGATTTGCCCCGGGATGCCACGGCTGGATGATGAACAGTTGGTGGCCTCTGGAATAAAGGCGCTGAGATGAGAGTGACGTTAAGACTGTAAACATCCCATAGGCGGCTTCTGCCTTGGGACTCTTGGAGGTAGGCTTCCTCGAGGGAAGAGAAGAGGGCTCTTTTCGTTTTTCTTTTCTCCTCCCCTTTTCTTATCCTTTCCCTTCCCTTTTGTGGGTAGAAAAAGAACAAAAGCGCATGCCGTTAATTAGGCAGAAGAGACTTAAAGTTGAAAAATGCCAAGACTCGAGAGGTCTCCGGTTTTCGCCCAGTGTAAAGGAAACATGGGAATTTTTAGCATCCTTCTGAATTTCTCAGGCTGCCGAACAGACGCACCAGCTCAAAATCTCCCCGTAGAAAAGTCCTTTCAGTACATCTGGAATGTTTGTTGATGGGAATTGGGTTACTTTGTAAAGCCAGTCCATGAGAGCAAGGAAACAAAGACCCAGCTGGGCTTAAGGATGTTACCTCCCTCCTCAGCCTTCTTGGGTCCTCGGTGGTATGCTAGTGGCATAATGGGCTAGAAGAGGACTGGATACGTCCTGAGCTCTGTATTAAGAAGCGGATACTTAGTCATGTATAATGGCTCATGCCGGTAATTCCAGCAATCTGGAAATGAAGCAAGCTCCAGGACAGAATAGCCTAGCTACATAGTGAACCCCTTTTCTCAGAAAGAAAGGTGGGGAGGTCCTCTAGATCTCTAGACAATGCTTCCCATGCCAACTTTTAAACAAATCAATATCCCCTGCCCCCCTGGGAAACATTGACTTGAACTGTATCAAACCACAGACAGCATAAGGTAAAAAGATTCAGAGTTAAGGAGCCAATGAAAGAAGTGTAAATATTTGGAAGGATAAAAAGAAAGATACACTGTAACCCAGTTGCAGCAAATTCTATGCTTCGCTGGACTTAGTAAAACAATGTGTAGTGTTGCTCTCTGCTCCCAAGTGCTTTGAAACTCTTAGGAAAATAGGTTTGTTTTTTTTTTAAAGTCTATTATTCTGTTTCATCTTTCCTGCCCCCCCATCTGGTGGTAGTGTGCACCTCATCTCCTAGGAAGCTAACCAGGTTCCATTAATAAAAGAAAAAGAGACTGTGGCATCCTTGTCCCTTTTATTCTTTCTCCATATTTCTTTGAACTTTATTTTCTGTTTTGAGTATTCAGGTTAATTTTTCTTGGGAGTTTCATGCTTGAGATATTTGAAGTAGAAAGGCCGAGAGGAATTTAATAGTGATGTGCACATTCTTTATATATATAGTACAGCATGAAACCTTTATCATCTAAGATGAACGGAGGTTTGTGTGTGTGTGTGTTTTGTTTTGTTTTTGGCTTACAAAAGATTGTTTCCCAGGTTTACCTCTGGGGTTTGGGAATCCACCCAACTTATGTTTTATATTAGTTTGCTGCTAAAACTCCGCAATGATTTTGTACATTAAACTTCCAAGTGTGAGATCAGGTGTGGTGGCGCACACCTTCAACCCTAGTGCTTGGAAGGCAGAGGCAGGAGCATCTCTGTGAGTTCGAGGCTAGCCTGGTTTCCATAGCAAGTTCCAGGACATCCAGGACTACATAAAGAGACCTTGTCTCCAACAAACAAACAAAAACCTGAGTATATTAGTATATTGATGCTTCTGTGGATGTTATTTTTCTGAGGGGTCAAGTGGTAGGCAACAGTTCTCAGGACGTTGTTACCTTCTTTCACTCAGTTGAGGTTGGGCAGATACAGTAAGATTCTGATGAAGGAAAATGAGTTTTCAGTGATGGTGTTTTCGTAAGGCTGGGTACAACAACTCTTCATTGGCTCCCAAAGACTTAGCTTGTGTCCGAAATGGACTTTCTTTCCTTTCCGGTTTATCATCCTGGGAACCACTGGCTTCGGTGAACCGAGGTAATGCACAGTAAATGAAGCTTTTGAAGACTGTAACTCAGGGTATGAGCTTAACACATTCCAGTCTCTCCCTAATTACATCTCAGAATAATACTTTAGTCAAAGCTTATGAAGCATACGATCTTGTTAAGGGGAAAACACCGGGACTTGCTATTTCCTCACAGAAGTTCAGCATTTTTTTTTGATGAACAGACTTTAATTGGAAAGGGAAGCTGGTTGGAATTTCACCTTTACTTATTTTACTTACCTTTTGCCAGAATCTGTCCATCTTCAGGACTGGGAATACAACTTGGCTGGTAGTGCTTGACTGGCACCTGCAAGACTCTCGGTCCAGTCTCTGCTGGGATGGGGGCCGGGGAAGCAAGCAAGCAGATCTGTCTTTGAACTTTCAGCTTTACAGGTTATTTTTGAAAGATTCTTTGCTCCTCTTAGTTTCAGAATTTAGTAATTTGTAAATCTGATTGAAATTTGATGCCTACCATTCCTTTTGATTCTGCATCGAGAAGTACTTTTTGGTTTATTTCTTTAAGTGATACCACTCAGCACATTAATAGATTAGAATACTTGTTGTAATTAGTAAATGGCAGAAAGAAATTTAAAAGTTAGAGAGGTAGGTGGTGGGCACTATGACGCACACCTGTAATCCCAGCTCTTGAGAGATAGAGGCAGGAGGGTCAGAAGTTGGATGATAACCTTGACTAGCCCTAGTCTAGAATGTTACCAAGCATTTACAGTCAATTTTCCAACTATTTTCTGTTGCTCTGTGGAGAGCATAATGCATCTCTTTCCTTACAGACAATGCATGAACTGTCATGGCATTCATTTTTGCTTGGACCATGAAGCCCAAAACTGCTTTCTCCTTCTGTTAGCTCAGTAGGCTCCTTTATTCTGTTGCAGGCCTATAGATTCCTGCCCACCCCCAAAAGGATAATACAAACAATGCTTCAAACAACTGTTAACCTTTATTTAATGGGTTTCTGTATTTTGTCAAGCTCTTTTTGAGTTCATAATCACCTGTTTCCTGCAGGTCTGAAACTTCAGCTTAGAGCTTTTCCATGGATGAGCCCACCTTGAGAAAAATTGCACATTCTCATGATTCTGATTAGAAACAGGTATTTCAGAGGCTATGGAAATGGCTCAATCGGTAAAGTGCTTGCCATGTATATATGAGGCCTGATCCTTGGAACATACACAAAAGAGATTCCCTCTGTAAAGTGCATGCATGTAATCCCAGCTCCAAAGACAGGTGAATTCTTGAGACCGACTCTCCAGACAGCCGGGCTGAATCAGAGAGCCCTTGGTGAGAGACCTGGTTGTCTCAGCAAAACAATGTGGGCAATTCTGAGAAAGACACCGGAGATTGACCTCTAGTCCCCATGTGCATGTTCCTGTGCATGCCCCCATTATAGGTAATCCATTGTTGGAGGGTGATGTGGCATGTATACAATGTACTTTAAAGTACACACAACATTTGATTGCAGTAACAGGTAACCTGAATTTGTGTTAAAAACAAGTTTTGTTTTGTTTGGTGGTATGTGTTGTATGTGTGTGTGCATATGTGTGCTACAACATGCATGTGAAGATCAGAGGATAACTTTTAGGAATTAGTTCACCCTGTCATATGGATTCTGGGGATTTAACTCCTGTCAACCAGGCCCAGGGGCAAGTGCTTTTACCTGATGAGCTGAGCTATCTGGCTGACCTGAAAAATCCATTTAAATCATACTAAATTATCACTTTGCTTTTCCTACTACCTGCAGTAATACAAGTGGTGTATCTCTTGACTTGGTGCTTTAATTACCAGCAATAAACTGTTCAAGTAGCATTTGTTCTTGTCTGCCAGTCAATACACATTGGTAGATTTGAGGAGTTACTTGCCTTATATACAAAATGTAAAATCAGGTCTTTCATAAAATCCCATAGAGCGCTTATTATTTTTAAATATGCCCCTCCCCTTTAAGATGGTCTTAACCATGTAGCCCAGAGTGTTCTCCATTTAAACTCCTTTTGCTGAGTTCTGGGATTATAGGTGTGTACCACCACGTCTAACTGAAAGATCTGTGGGGTTTTTGTCTGACAGAAGTGAGTTATATATGCATAGTATTTTCTTTACTGATCTAAAAAACATCTTTGTGTTAGGTTGTATGTGGTGCCAGAGGCCTTTAATTCCAGTCCATGGAAAGCACAGGCAGGTGGATTTCTGTGAATTCAAAGCTCGCTAGGGTTACATAGTGAGACCCTACCTCAAAAAAAAAAGATTTTGTGTGTATGTGTGTTTACATGTGTAAATATAAGAGTACTCATGTAGTGGTGCATGTGTGGCAGTCAGGACAACTTTGGATGTCAGTTTTTGCCCTCCATTGTTTAAGGCAGTCTTCTGCTTACTGTTGTATATGCCAGGCTAGCTAGCTCTCAGACTTCCAAGGAATCTCCTTTCACCTCCTATATGCCTCCCGTCTCCCTGTAGGCATGCTGGGATTACAGATATGTGCTATTGTATGTGCTTTATGTGGGTTCTGGAAATTTAAGCTCAGATCTTCATGAAACACAAGCACTTAACCTACTGAGCCATTTTGCCAGTCATAATTGTTTAGCTTATCACTGTTATGTTATTATGTCATTAAATACAATCCATGTTCATCTTTTGGAAGGAAAGGCCAGTGCTGGGGATTGAACACAGGGCATTGTGCATGCTAAGTGTACACGACCACTGCGGTGTGCTCTAAGTCATGCTCATCATTTTCAGTGTCTATATAATATTCCATCATGTGTTTATACCACATTGTTTAGCAAAATCCCTATTGATAATTTTTTAAGGTTATTTTCAGTTTTTTTAAATTGTTATAAATTACCTATGCTAATGTTTCAGTTATATACCATATGCACTTGTATGCTTCTGAAACAAATTATGAATAGGTTTGGTGGATCAAATTATATGTACATTTAAGGGATTTTGGTATAAATAGCCATTAAAAATGACTTATTTTATCTGTATGGGTGTTTTGCCTATATGTACATATGTGCTTGCAGTCCTGCAGAAGATGAAGAGAGTGTTGAATCCCTTGGAAATGGAGTTAGAAGTGGTTGTGAGCCACTTGCAGGTGCTGGAAATTGAACTGAGATCCTTTGGAAGAACAGCATGTACTTTTTTTAACTTCTTTTTTATTTTTTATTGATATTATTGAGCTATACATTTTTCTCTGCTCCCCTCCCTCACTCTCCCCTTCCCTTCTACCCTCTTCTATGGTCCCCACAGCATGTACTTTTAACCACTGAGCCATCTCTCTAGCCCCATAAGTAGCCATTTTTTTAAAGTATCAATTAGTTTACATTCTTATCCAAAGTATTTCAAAATGTTGAAAATAACCTTTCCCTGTAATACATGTCACGCTTTGTTCTGTTCTTGTATTTTGTTTGTTGGTTGTTTTTTTCAAGACATGGTTTCTCTGTATAACATCCCTAGCTGCCATGGAGCTAGCTCTGTAGGCCAGCCTCAAATTCACAGAGATCCACATGCCTCTGCCTCTCAAGTGCTGGAATTAAAGGCGTGCGCCACTACCGCCTGGCATCATTGTTATTTTTGAACATTTGATTGGCAAAAATATTATGTTTGTCTTTTTTATTTGCAGTTTTTAAGTGAAGCTAAATATCACATCTTGTGTTTTTTGGCCTTTTGTACTTCTTTTGTTCTTTGTTCTATTACTCTTTTTAAAAATGGTTTTTTATTTTATGTGTGAGAGTGATTGCCTACATGTATGTCTGTGTGCCATGTGCATGCCTGGTGCCTTCAGAAGAGGGCATTGGATCCCAAGGAACTGGTGTTATGGATAGTTGTGAACTACCATGTGGGTGCTGGGACCCAAACGAGTCTTCTGCAAGAGCAACAAGTGCTCTTAAGCCCTGAGCCATCTCTTTAGCCCTATTAGTTATTCTTTATATCCACTTATTAAATTAGTTTTAAGTAGATTATTATATATAAACATGCTTTTTAAAAAAGATTTATTTATTATGTATACAGTATTCAGCCTGCATGTGTGCCTGCATGCCAGAAGAGGGCACCAGATCTCATTATAGAAGGTTGTGAACCACCATGTGGTTGCTGGGACCTCAGGACCTCTGGAAGAACAATGAGTGCTCTTAACCTCTGAGCCATTTCTCCAGCCCCCCATGGTTTTTCTTTTAATTGTTCTGTTTTATCATAGCATTTCTCAAGACCTGATGTATAGGACACTGTAACTATGGGTAGTCCTTAGGAGGTAGTCCTTAGGCAGTGGTCCTTAGGCAGTGTGTCTCTCTTCAGGGGAGTTAGGTAGCTCAGTGGAAGTGGTAATTTGGAATCATTCCTCACCCTACTCTGGCTTGTCTACACAGATAGACTCTGTGGTGACCATTTGTTGGTCATGTATTTAAGATTCTAGGGCAATATATGTGACCTTAATTTTTTTTTGCTATCTAAAATAATGTAACATTGGCAAAACTGGCTGATGATACTTTTAGAACCATCTATTTTTAGTTCAGTATTGGTTGATAGAGTAGCCTTGTCAACTGCAGTTCAGTACCCCAATCTCTTAATGCTTGATGCTACTCTTTTGCATACATTATCTCATAATTTACTCAAAGATTCCTGTGTTTGAGAAGTGATGTTCAAATCTTCAGAAAAAAGTATGGGTTAATTGACAGTGTTTACAATGTTGAATTAATAAGAGGTTTAATCTCTTCCCAGACCTTTTACAGCTACTTTCTACCAAGTCAGTTAATATAAAAATGTACTGCTAGCCACCAAAACACATATAATAACTTTGAAATTCTACAATCTAGTTTACAACGAATATCATTTAAACACAGTTTGGAGCAAAGGAAAAAATATTCAAAATAGAGCAATTACATCTTGTGACAGAATTCTCCAACATGTGTTAAATATACAACTTAGGTTATAAAATTAGCCTTTAAGTGTTATTTGAAAATATTTTTAGTGAATATATCATATAAGATAGAAAAAACTATTACTTTGTGAATACCCCTATATTTTCTTTATTAGATCAGTTTGATGTCTTATCAAATATTTTAATGTCAAGTCTGCAGTATTTTGAGAAGTGATTAACTTTCCCATTTTCAATACTTTTCAGATATTTTAACAAGGAAGAAATCACTCTCCTCCTAAGATGGAATCTGTGATTTGGGAATGTGGTTGATCAACTTGATATGCTGGCCAGATGTGCCCTATGTAATAAAATGAAAAGAAGATACAAGATGATGTCATTTTCCAATATTGTGAAACCAAAAACAAATGCCTTTTGTGAGACCAGGTTAACAAACCTCTGACAGTACAAGGAGTTTTTAACTGTTTGAAGAACCTAACAGATACAGAGGGGTGCTTTCAAGCTGAGACCTGCAAGCGTACACTGGTCAAAAACACATCTTGAGTGGATCTGATCATCCGAGTCTCATTCAGATCTAGGAAAAATGGCTATGAGTTGGGTTGTCTTTTATCTTTGGCTCTTGACTGTGTTTGTGGGACATATAGGTGGGCACAGTTTATTTTCTTGTGAACCTATTACCTTGAGGATGTGCCAAGATTTGCCTTATAACACTACCTTCATGCCTAATCTTCTGAACCATTATGACCAACAGACAGCAGCTTTAGCAATGGAGGTAAGACTTGAGCTACTGTTTGACATTCCAGGAAATAATCTATAGTGCCCTGATGACCCACCTAATCTGTTTGATATAAACAATAGGAAAAGATTGCTGTTTTTAATTATATCTTATATGCTTGAAATTTTATATGGCTTGGCTCATACTATAATAGATTGAATAATTTGTGTTTGGAGAAATTCTACTCTTGAATTTATTTCTAGATATGTTTTTACAAAGAAATTTGAAACACTGAAACATGCGATGATACCTCTTCAAAGGTTATATTTCTTTTTTTAAATAATAAATAACTATATAAATAGTAGAGTGTGAAAAATATTACATATATTTCATTAGCTGTCTTAGGGTTTCTATTGCTGTGAAGAGACACCATGACCACAGGAAAACATTTAATTGTGACTGGCTTATAGTTCAGAGGTTTAGTCCATTATCATCATGGTGAGAAGCATGGCAGCATGCAGGCAGACGTGGCACTGGAGAAGGAGCTGGGAATTCTACATTTTGATCAGCTGGCAACAGGAAGTAGACTATGTCCCACTCTGGCTATGCCTTGAGCATATGAGACCTTAAAGTCTGCCCTCACAGTGACACACCTCCAACAAGGCTACAACTCCTAATAGTGTCACTCTCTCTAGGCCAATGCATTCAAACTCAAAAATGAGTCTATGGGGGCCATACCTATTCAAACCACCACATTAGCTGAGTATGGAATATAATGTATTTTTTTAAGACTGAATTTTTCTTTAGGTTCACAGTGTTTTGTTTATTTTGTTTAATATTGAGATGATTTCCTGGTAATGTCAGGAACACATCAATTTAAGAGTACCTTTCAGGCAATGAGAAAGGTTTTGTTATATGAATTCTGTTCTTGATGGTTCAGAATTTTATGAACGTGTGTTGCCTTACTTGAATTTTTCTTATGATAATTCTTCAGGTACTTCTTAATATATTTGCCTCAGAAACTATGTTGTTCCTAGGTTTAAATGTGTCTGTCTGTAATGGTCTTAGATTTGAGAACAAAGATATATTTACTAGATAGAAATGGGGAGACAGCAAACAGTCTGATGAGGAGTACGGGCTTTGGAGCTGGACGACCCAGCATTGGAACTCTAGCAGTGTCACTGTGGCAACTTGTATGAACTTTGCCATCCTAGTTCCCTTGATTCTCGTAACACCATCAGCTGGTATGGTGGTGGTACAAGCCTATCCTCCCAGCACTTGGAAGATAGAGGAGAGAGGATCAGGAATTCATAACAGTTCTCCTTTAAAGGATGAGGTGGCACCCAGCCTGCGCTGTGTATGACCCTGCTTCAAAAAAAAAATAAAAGAAGGCTAATAATAATTATATAATCTTTCATAGTACAAAATTAAAATATGCCTATAGAGTACTTAGTACATAGCAAACACTCTCTAAGTGATGGTTTTTGCTACTCATTTATTTGAGACAGTGTCTCACTATGTAGCCTTGGCTGGCCTGGAATTTGCTGTCTAGATCAGGCTGGCCTGAAGCTCAATAGAGCTCCATCTGCCTCCTGAGTTCTAGGGTTAAAATTATGCATCACCACACCCTGGCTATCCATATTCTTATATTAACATGGTCATGTAATATAATTTGGACGACTTGTATTTTAATCAGTTTGACAGTGCTTTCAGAATCTGCATTTTATAGCAAAACACATTCATTGTTTCAATCTGGTAAATTTTTAGAAAGATCATTATTCATAGATTTCAAAGTATATCAGGCATGTTGTATTTCCCGAATATTTGGTGATGCTATAGAGATTGAACAAAATATTTTCTGCTCTTCCTTTCAAGGTCTTTCTAATAAAGAGAAAGATTTGTCTTAGACCATGAGACTAGGATATATGAAAGGGGATATTGTCTGCTGGCATCACAGTTGTAATAGTCTTTGCTTTGTGCTGAAGACTGAACTAGAAGTGCCCTATATTACTGTAAAGTCATCACTTCTTTGGAAGCAAGAAACAAGTCATAAAGATGCTCATACTTAGGTTCAGCTTTTGACTCTGTCATGCAGTATGAGTAAGACTTTGGACAGATCACCTAACATTCCTACATCTTTTCTTATTCAAAGTAACAATAATGAAAAACCTAGACGGGCTTGTTAGGATTAAATGAGAGATTTGTAAGTTGCTGCACAATGCATGGTGTACAGATTTTAATTCTATTCCACATTCTGCTTCTAAATTGTCTAGAGTCACTAGGAAAGTGAAGATGGCCCAGATGAACTTGTATCATTCTTTGCATGTTCGTGGAACATTCAGAATGATGGCATTGCAGGTTTTCTCTGCCTTCTGTTCAAATATGCCCACATAATCCATATAGTTTATTGTCAGTAGGTTTTCCTCTTCCAATATCTGACAGCCTAGGAAGGGCCCATAAGTGGGAAGTAGTTTCTAAGAAAAGGCTTCAGAGATTTGACAGAACCCTGAGGAAGCTGCTTACTGCACAGTTGTCATGGCAGGACAGCGATGCCACTGACAGAGTCATCAGACACAGTTGGAGAGTGTGAATTTCATGTAATAGCAAAAGACTTGAAAACTTAGCAGAAACTACATCATGCTCATAGCCGTCTCTCAACTCAGTAATTCTGTGTTTAAAAAATAATTTTTTTCTAGTGCTGGAGATCAGACCAGGTCTTAAGCTGCTAGAAAAATGTTTGTATCAAACCATTTAATGTTTCAAGGAACTGTGGTACTGCCTTCTGCAGTGGCTGTGCTGTTTCAGACTCAAAGTAATACACAAGGATTCCTAAATATCTCCTTGCCTATTATCACTTTCTTTTTCCTCTTTAAAAAATTTTATAAGTTATTCTACTCTAATGGGTATGATGTCTTTGGTTTTTAGAGCTACATTGGATTAGGTAGTTAGCATTTCTTCACTCAGTACTTACTGATGAACATTTGCTTATAAAAAGTGCCACACATGTATTTTCATTCTTATACTAATACATTTTTGAAATGAAATTCAAATGTTCAAATCAAGGAAAATGCTTTCATTGATACTTTTAAACTCTTGTGTAGAAATTGTACTATACTTTTTGTCGCCCCAGCAATGCGTGAGAGGACCTGTTTCTCAGTATTAGCAGTAGAACCTACTCTTTGTCTCTGTATTAGACTGTCCCTGACAGAATACCTACAGAAATAACATAAGGGTGAAAAGACTTATTTGACTCACAGTTCATGGACTTTGACTTCACCATGGGGGAAGGCGTAGCAGGGAGGCTCAGTTCATAGCAGATATTTGTGGTCCTGCTGCTCATATTGTAGTGGACCCAAAAGTAGAGCACATGCTGGAGGCAGTAGCTGAGTTTAACCCTGAAATGCACTTCCCAGTGGACCTACTTCCATCTGGTTCTACAGGATGGTTCTAACCTCCTACAGGTTCTACAGCCTTCTGAAAAAACCACTACTGCTGGGACCAAGTGATCGAAGCAGGAGCCTCTGGGGACATTCAGATTGAAGCCATAGTTGTATTAAAACCAGTGAGGTAGCTGCAAAATAGCATCTCATAGATCTTTAGCATCTACTTTGCAGAGACAGAAATTGCATCATATGTGAAGGCAGTAAAATGAAGATTAATTTCGCTGTAATGAAGAGTTTGTAGTGAAGAGGTTGGAATAAGAAATTTGGAGGTACAGTAATTGAAGCTCAAGTTTTGCTGCTTATAAACAGTGTCATTGGGACAGAATGTCTTACTGTACCATCATTAGAATGGAATTGGTTATAAAGATCAAACAAAGTATGAAAACCACTTTTCTAAAATAGCAGTGCCAGTCCTTGCCCAGAGGATCCAGTTTGAAGCATAATAGACATTAGTAAATGGCTTCTACTTTAACGACTAGGTTCAGTGGTCTGTAGATGCTTTTCATCACAGTTACACAGAATTTTTCTAGTGTCCTTATCGAGTCATTGCAAATGCCACATTTGCCTGAAAGGCTCTGCCAATATCTGGGTGATATCTTACTTTATTCTCAAGACCTGGTTTCGATCTGATTTCCTTATGGGATCTAGGATGACTAAAGTTAGGGCCTCTTTCCTCCATACTTAGCAATATGCTTTGTTTACCTTTGTTCAGTGTGTATGGTATTTTGTTACAATGTTTGCTTTTTGTCCCCCTTACTACTTTCATTTGGAAGCTTGTCCTTATCAAAGACCACCCTTGTATGCCTAGTACTTAACATACTGCCTCATATACAGTAATTAATAAATGTTTGAATTAAACTGTAAATTCTTGAGTAATGGCAGTGATCATAATTACGTTTCACTGCTATACCTAAACTCTTAGTCTCCTGGAGTTGAAAATAGTTTGGTGGGATAGTGATGCTGATCACAGTTCCAAAGCTACCACCTGCCTGTGAACACTAGTGTGATATTCTTTTTCTCTTTCTTTTGTTGTTGTTCAAAGTGATTTGAAGCTTTCAACATATGTGTTTATATTTTATAAACAATGTAATTAGCAAAAATATGATGCAATGTAGCTTTTCTTTAGGATCTTTTGTTGTTTCTGCTTAATTTTGCTTGTCCAAATTCTGTTGTTCTTGATCTATTGTTAAGTTTTAAAAAATATACAGGAGGGTGTGTGGCTTCATCAAAACATATGTGATGCTGTGCAGACTAGTTTTATGTCAGCTGATAAAAGCTATAGTCATCAAAGAGGAGGGAACCTTGATTGAGAAAATGCTTCCATAAGATCAGACTGTAGGCAAGCCTATAGAGCATTTTCTTAATTAGTGATTGATGAGTGAGCCCAGCCCTTTGTGGGTGGGGCCACCCCTGGGCTGTGATCCTGGCTTCTATAAGCAGGTTGAGCAGGCCTTAAGGAACAAGCCAGTAAGCAGCACCTCTCTATGGCCTCTGCATCTGCTCCTGCCCTCAGGATCCTGCCCTTAGGAACCTGCCCTGTTTGGGTTCCTGTCCGACTTCCTCCAGTGATGAACAATGATATTTAATGTAAGCCAGATAAACCCTTTCCAACTTGCTTTGGTCATGCTGTTTCATCACAGCAATAGTAACCCTAACTAGGACAGAGACTAATATAAGAATCTTCTAAATTTAAAATCAAAAAACAGAAGTGATTTCTCTTCTGGCCTCTTTGGCCTTGGCGAAAAAAAAAGAGCATCATCCTCTGGAAAGTGTTTCAGTAAGATGCACGTGTTGTCCAAGGCTCCAAGCCCCTACCACCTTTACAAGTCATCCTGTGGCAAATGGGGCTACACTGCCAGGCGACAGAGAAAGTATAACTAGAGTGCCAAAGCTAAGCTACAAAACAGTACTGGGCCTGGGTGGATAAGGCACCAAAATTGTCTACTGTGGATTCAGACATGGATTCTGTGAGGGAACCATCCAGCAGTTCTTGAAGATTTCAATCAGTTTCAAACTGGTTTTAAACACACACACACACACACACAGTGTCTACATACAGATAATGGGAGACTTATTTGCACTTATTTCTGATTTTAGGAACAAAAATAGCGGCTTTTGGAATTTTGAATGTACTTCAATGTAACAACACTGACATTTATGGATAGGCCTTTTATAAAATAAAATTTCTTTTGAGTTCATGTTTTTGTTTGTTTGTTTGGTTGGTTGGTTTTCCGAGAAAGGGTTTCTCTGTGTAGCCTTGGCTGTTCTGGAACTCTGTAGATCAGGCTAGCCTCCAACTCTTGAGATCCACCTGCCTCTCTGCCTTACAGGTGCTAGGATTAAAGATGGGCACCACTACCGCTTGGCTGAGTTCATGTTTTTAATCTCTAAAATACATTCATTGTCCACCCTATTTACTTTCCTTATTATCTTTTATTTAGGTTCATGTTTATAAGGAGGTTTTTTTTCTCTAAACCATGTAGTGAAAAAACCCATTTTATTATTACATCGACCTATATCCCCAGCCCTGATAGGTGTGGCTTTATAAACCAGTTCTGTGACTAGGGTAAACCAAACAATTGAGAAGCTTCTAAATTAAAACAACTATATATACAGGTAGTAGAGAAATATCTGCAGTTATTTCTGATTTTAAGAACAAAAATACTATGTTTTAGTTATTTTGAATTGGTTTTCTTATGATAAATTGCATTAAAGAAATTCCTAAAAATTCTTGCTTTGAATCAGATTATTAAATAGAATAGAATTTGACTTGTATTATATTTTAAGTATGTCATAATTCAGAACTCTCCACAATAATGGAGGTATTAAAAGTTTACTCACTAAAGATAAGTTAGCCCTGTGTACTGTTTTAGGAACGCCACTTTGACTTACAAAAGTGAATAGATTCCTGTAATAATGGCAAATTTTGGAACAGATTATTTAATTTCCCAAGCCATTAGCAATGTGTAGACTACCATGGTACATTTTAGAAACCTGGAATTTTTTTTGTTTTTGAGACAAAAAATAATTATTAAAAGTTTTGGACCTTGTAGCATCAGAAACTGTTGTCCAGACAGGGAGATTGGGTTTTTGGTTTTGTTTCGCTTTGCTTTTTTTTTTTTATATAGTCTTTTATAGTTCTACTGACATAAAATTATTTTCATAAGTTGTTTGGAATATCTTATTCCAGTTGGATCTAAAGTAGCTATGAATAGCAGTTTTGAATTTTCAAGGCTGTTACACATTGGTTCACATTTTGCGAATTTAATCATGCTATTCCCAAACCCAGTATGGCACAGTTTCTATGGTTACCAGGCCCTTTGTACAGTGACAAAGATTGGAATTCTGATTCTCCTGAGTCAGATTTTGGCCTTTGACACTGTCCCCTTTTCACACCCTTCCTAAGCTTGAACTGTTGTTATGCTTGAAGGCTTGTCAGTTAGCAGGTTGCTATGGGAACGAATAGAAATTTGAGAGAAGAAAGAATGGGAGCACAAAGACTTGATTTGAATTTAAACAAAGAATGTAAGGGTCCATGCAGTGCACCTTTGTTGTAGAAATTAGAAATCTAGTTTTAGAAAGTACTTTCCAGTTTGTAAACTTCCTTACTCCAGCCTTGATTTAGGGAATAAAAACATCACTGCTTAGAGAAACACTCAGGAAGAATCATTTAGAATTCAGTCAACCAAGTTCCTTTCTATATTTCATAGATTGTGAGTACTGTTCCTTGTGTTATAGGTGTGTTCTCAACCTAAGTGTCCAGGCCATGTCATTTAATCTATATTTTGCTGAGGTTAAAAATGTTAAGGTTATTTGCTTAAACCTTAACATTTAAAGAATTAATACTTTGTTTTTATAACAGCTTTATTGAGTTGTACTATGTATAACAAACTGCACTTATTTAAAGTGTTTCCTTTGGTGAGTTTTAACAGCTCCTATGACACCCTCACCATTATCAAAGTGTAGACCATTTCTGTCACATCAGAAGCCTTATGACCCTTTGTGGGCCACCTCTATACTCATGCTTCCAGCCATGACAAATGTACTCTGTCCTTATAAGTTAGTGTGCATTCTAATGTTTTATAGACATGGGCTCATACAGCATCTACATTTTTAGATTTTATTTTTAGTTATGTGTGTGTATTTTAGGTTTATGCGCATGAGTACAGAGCCCATGGAAGCAAGAAGTGGTTATCAGATCCCCTGGTGCTGCACCTATGGGCTGTTGTGAGCTGCCTGTTGTGGGTAACGGAAACTGAACTCTGTCCTGTGCAGTAGCAGCTGTGCTCTTCCCTGCTGAGACATCGCTTCAGGCACACTGTATCTGCATTTTAAATATCTGGTTTCTTTCACCTAGAATCACAATTTTGATGTTACCTACTTTGTTTGGCATTTAAAAAATATTCCATCTGAGTTCTTCATTTGATAGTTGAAAACAGGGGATCAAGTCTGCTATAGACCTACTATTCTTGAAATCATTCCCTATCTTATTTATGAGGATCATTTGATGTGGGACTCCCTGTATGCTGTGAGTGTTTTATTACCATTGGTTAATAAAGAAGCTGCTTTTGCCTATGGCAGGGCAGAATATAGCAAGACAGGAAATCCAAGCAGAGATAGAGGAGGAAAGAAGGCGGACTCAGGGAGACGCCATGTAGATGCCCAAGAAGCAAGAGGTAACAAACCACGAACCTTGTGGTAAAATATAAAATAATAGGAATAGGTTAGCTTAAGATGTAAGAGCTAGCTAAAAATATACCTGAGTCATCAGCCAGTGTTATAATTAATCCAGTTTTTGTGTGATTATTTGAGTCTGGGTGGCCAAGAAATGAAAGTACAGTCTCCATTTACAATTGTTAGTTCCGTTTGTGTTAAGACCATTTTATAAAAGGGGAAACTAAAGCATAGAGGTTAAGTATAAGGACTGTGGGTGAAAATGTCAAGGTTTGACTGAACTTGGACTCTTGTTTATGGTTGTATGACCTTAGACAAGTTAGCATTCTGTGTTTACAGTATGGAATTGTGAAATTGAAATAACATGTGCAAGGTACTTTGAACAGTGCCTGTTGTACTGTGCTAATGTCAGCAAAACTAGCTCAAGGTATTTGTAATTCATTGCAAACACAAAATAGTCATTAAGATAAATTTTTATAACATGATGGTATTCACAGGTGGAGATTTTGATAACATATATACAAAGATACCCCACCATATGGTTTACATTTTGCTTATTACCATACATATATATATACATGTTTGTCATATATGTACATATATCATCAGCATGTGAATGTATGTTTTTGTTTGTTTGTTTGTTTAGACAGTGTCACACTATGTAGTCCTAACTGACCTGGACCTTGCTGTGTAGACCTGTCTGGCCTCACACTCATAGAGATCTGCCTGCCTCTGCCTCCCAAGTGCTGTTAATTTTGCCTTTAGATTTTAAATAATTATAGGTGTTTAGGAAGTTGCCTAAATAGTACACAGCAATTCCATATATCCCTTTTCTATTTCCTGCTCTAATCTTACTGTTTTATAAAATTATGATACCTAGTTAACATTGAAAGATGCATGCAATTTCCAGGTCTTTGCCATTGCAAATAAAAGTCATGTAGACATTTGTGACAAGTTTTTGTGTGGATATAACTTGTCATTTCTCTGGGATAAAGGACCAGGAATGTGATTGGGTTTTAGGAAATCATAGTGGTTGTAAACCTATTTTACATTCCTCCCTGTAGGATATAGTTTTACTGTTTTTCTCTGTGTTCTTGCCACTATTTGGTATTACCACTATTTTTGTCTTTGGCAGTGCAAGTATATATGTAGTACGATTTCATGTGCATTTTGTTTGTTGAAGTAACTATGCTTTATGCTTATTTTCTTATTATATTTTCCACTTTGTTAAAAAAGTTTCAATTACCTATAAAGTAACAGATTTCATTGTTTTTGCTGAACCTTCTCTTTTACTCCCTCTCCATGTCCTTCTACCTCCCAGTATTCACCTTTTAACTTTAACGACTCGTGTATTCTATTACCACACCCCCGTTATAACCCTTTCTCCCTTCTGGCTCCCTTATATTTTACTTTGGAGTCTTGAGTAAAACTTCTACTTATTATTATTAATTTGTGTGTGGGTGGGTGTACCACAGTATGATTGCGAAGACCAAATAATGATATTTAGGAGTCAGTTCTCCTTCTTTATGTGGGATAGATTCTGGGGACTCTAACTCAGGTTCCCAGGTTTACTCAGCAAGTACCTTTATGTGCTGAGGTCTCTTGCTAGCCCCTGAGTTATTTATATATACTAGATACAAATCCCTTCTAACTATAATCCTAGTACCTGGAGGCTGAGGCGGGATTATATTCTGGTCCAGCCTGGGCTATGTGGTAAGATCCTGTCTCAAAATACTTAACCCACCTAAAACAAAATAAAATAAAATCTTTTGTGTGGTATAAGATACACAAATAGTGTATCCTAGTTTGAAAGTTGTCTTTTCATCTTTTTAGCAGAGTCTTTATGAGAACGGGAATTTTCTATTAGTCTTTTGGTTGTGACACTAACATTTAATGACTGAGCCATCTCTCCACGTCAGTACTTTACTGTTGTAATGAAGTCCAGTTTAACACTCCCTGCCATACACACGTTAAGAATGTTTTGAGTTTCATTTCTAAGAACTTGTCACCTCGTGCTAGTTCTGAAAAATGTATTACCATTTTCTCTTTCTCTGCTTTCTCCCTCTCCTTTGCTTTCTCCCTCTCAGAAGAGCTTGTCTGTTTCCTCTTCCCAGGGGTATCCATATAAGTCTGTCTCTCTTAGGGTCCGCCTTGTTCCCTAGCCTCTCTGGGATTGTGGACTGTAGGCTGGTTATCTTTTATTTTGTGTCTGACATCTGCTTATGAATGAGTACATACTGTGTTTGTCTTTCTATGTCTAGGGTTACCTCACTCAGGATGGTATTTTCTAGTTCCATCCATTTGCCTGTAATTTTCAAGATGTCTTTTTTTTAAACCATTGAGTAGTACTCCATTATGTAAATGTACCACATTTTCTCTATCCATTCTTTGGTTAAGGAGCATCTAGATTGTTTCCAGGTTCTGGCTATTACAAATAATGCTGCTATGAACATAGTTGAGCAAATGTTCTTGTGGTCTAAGTGTGCATCTTTTGAGTATATGCCCAAGAATGGTATTGCTGGGCCTTGAGGTAGATTGATTCCCAATTTTCTGAGAAACCATCATATATACTGATTTCCAAAGGACCACAGCAACTCTTATAAAGGAAAACATTTAGTTGAGGCTTGTAGTTTCAGAGGTTTAGTCCATTAATGTCATAATGGGAAATGTGGCAGTATGCAGGCAGACATAGTGCTGGGGAGGTAGCTGAGTTCTGCATCTTGATTCATAGGCAACAGGATGTGAAGCCCACCCCACAGTGACACACTTCCTCCAACAAGGCCACAACTTAATAGTGCCACTTTCTGAAGGTCAAGCTAGTCTCTGTGGGGGCCATACCTATCCAAACCACCACATTCTACTTCCTGGTCCCCATAGGCTTATAACCATAACAATACTAAATACATTTAGTTCAACTTCAAAAGTTTCCAGCCTCTCAGTCTCAATAGTGTTTAAAAGTTCAAAGTTTCTTCTGAGATTCATGCAATCAATCTCTTAACTGTAATTCCCTATAAGGTCAAAAAATCATACTCTAACATATAATGGCACAGGATATACATTACTGTTCCAAAATAGAGGAAAGGGAGGATAGTGAAGAAATACTGGGCCAAGCCAGGGGGTGGTGTGCATGCTGTTAATCCCAGCACTCAGGAGGCAGAAGCAGGCAGATCTCTGTGAGTTCAAGACCAGCTTGATCTACAGAACTAGTTACAGGACAGCTAGGGGCTCTTAAACAGAGAAACCTTGTCTCAAAAAAAGGGGGGAAGGAAGAGAGAGAGAAGAAAGAAAGGAAAGAAGAGAGAAAGAAAGAAAAGAAAAAAGAAAAGAAAATACTGGACCAAAGCAAGCTGGGCAAAACCAACTGGGCAAACTCCAAACTTGCATCTCCTTGTCTGATGTCAAAATGCTTTTCAGATCTCCAACTCCTTTTTATCTTTGTTGACTACAACACACTTCTTCCTCTTTGGCTGATTCCACTCCTTGTTAGCAGCTTTCCTTGGCAGGTATCCACAACTCTGGCATCTCCAGTATCTTGGGGTCTCCAAGGCAATCCAGGCTTAAACTTCACAGCTTCACGCAATAGCCTTTCTAGGCCTCCATTCAGGGATACCCCTGCCACATGCCTGGCCTTGGCAACTTTTCTTAGTCATAGAGGAAATTCCACAACCCCCTTCTTCTGTCCTTGGACTCTAACGCTAGAGCCACGTGACCTAAGCTGCCAAATTCTGCTGCTTGTTCACTTACATCTTCACCAGCTTTCTGTTTTCGATGATTTTCTTCACTGCCTAAGCTTGGCTGTTCTGGAATTTGCTCTGTAGACCAGGCTGGCCTCAAAACTCAGAGATCCACCAGCCTCTGCCTTCTGAGTGCTGAGTTTAAAGGTGTGCACCACCATGCCTGGACCTAAACTGTTCTTTAATTTCTTTCCCCAAATTGGAAGCTTAGCTGGATAGGGTCTTGCCCTGAGGTTACCACTCCCTTTATTCCATTTTTTAATCTGTTTATTTCCTTGGACACATTGAGCTACATTTCACTTCCTGGTATGCCACTTTCATCCTCAAGTTGTGCATTTTGTATTTTTTCTTGCCTAGCTTGCTCCTTTTCAATATAAATCTTCACAAGAGTCAACACCAGTAACGACATGACAGAGTCTATACTAGGGTGTTTTGAGATTTCCCTTGCCAGTACAATTAATCCAAAATTCTTCACTTTAGCCTCAGGCAGACTTTTTGAAAAAGGGCAAAGAGCAGCGACATTCTTCACCAGAATATCATAAAGGACAATCTTAGGCAACATGCTAAAATTCTTCTCCTCTGAAATCTCTTGAACCAGGCCTCCACAGTTCAAATCACCCAGTGGTGGTTTGAAAGAAAATGGTTCCCACAGGGAGTGGCACTATTAGGAGGCGTGGCTTTGTTGGAGAATGTGTGGCCTTGTTGGAGGAAGTTTGGGGATAGCTTTGAGGTCTCCTTTGCTCAAACTGTTTTCAGAGTGACATACAGTTACTTCTGCTACCATTGGATCAAGATGTAGAACTTTCAGCTCCTTCTCCAGCACCATGTCTGCCTGCATGCTACCATGTCCCACTATGATGATAATGGACTAAATCTCTGAAACTGTAAGCCAGCCCCAATTAAATGTTTTCATATATAAGATTTACTGTGGCCATAGTATCTCTTCACAGCAATAGAAACCCTAAGACATACCCTCAGCACCGCTGTCTTCTATGTTCCTAGTAGTATGGCCCATTAAGCCCCACTAAAAGCATTCAGCTGCCTTTCTAATCCATACTCACAAAGTCCACAGTTCTGAACAAAACCATGGTCAGACCTATCACAACTATACCTCAGTTCCTGATACCAGCATCTGTCTTAGTGTCTTAGTTAGAGTTTCTCCTTTACCAGTTTTGATGTGCACTCACTTGTCTGTATATAAGAGAATGTGTGTACAAGCTTTGCCATTATCTTTTTATATTAAAATCGATGGTAAATTTTGAGACAATTTTTGTATAGGGCAAGGCTAATTTTTGACTTATGAATATTCATTAATTGAAGCACCATTTGTTTAAAACACTATACTCTTTGTCTTAAGATGTAGAAAAATCTTGCTTTTGTGTACTAATCATGCTAAGTTTGTGAGTAAGTGAATATTTGATGGGCTAGGATCAAACACAGGACTTCATACATAAAAAAAGATTTCATTAAATCTTAGAGATGATTTATGGAAAGAGTTGGCTTTTTTCTTCCTTTTTTATTATTTTATAAATAATACCAGTCAAAATTTCCACTTTCTCCCCTCCTCCCACTTCCCT
>LOJH01019761.1:0-12847 GCA_001685095.1 Ellobius talpinus | reverse complement strand
TGTGTGTGTGTGTGTGTGTAACAGTGCTGGTGGGGGTGGGGAAGGACAACAACACTATTAACCACCAAAGGTGGCAAAGGAAAGGATTACTCTAAGAATGCTGTGGCATTTTCTTCAGATTCAGTCATCATTAGTAGTTTATACTGTGAGTGCTTTGAAAGGACAATCTAAGTGAAGGAAATGATTCAATAAAATAAATCCATTCATTTAGATGATTCATATTGATGAAATACTATATTAGTGTTTTTAAATTTCAAAACTTAGTTGAAAATTGCATTTATGTCCCCCCCTTTGCTTATTTGTTTCAAGACAGGATCTCCCCCCCTTTTTTATTGATTTTTATTGAGCTCTACATTTTTCTCTGCTCCTCTCCCTGTCTCTCCCCTCCCCACTAAAGACAGGATCTTGCTATGTAGTTCAGGCTGACTTTAAACTTGTAATCCTCTTGCCTCAGCCATCCAAATGCTAGGATTACAGGCATGAGCCACTGTTCCTAGCTTTAAAACGCAGATTCCTAAACCACATGCTAGAACTACTAGTGAGGATTTGTCTGTTCTAAGGAGAGTGGATCCAAACTTACATATTTTTCCTTCTTCTTCTTTTTCTTTTCTTTTCTTTCTTTTCTTTTCACTGTGTAGCCCTGGCTGTCCTGGAACTCAAACTCAGAGATCTGGCTGCTGCCTGGCCTAACGCACATATTTGATGAAAGTCAAACATACTTGTTACATCTTCCTAAGGCAACTGGATGTGTAATTATCATGGGGATGAGACACCTGTTTTAAAAATCCAGCTGAGAAAGATTCTCTGATGAGGCACCTGAGCGATTTTAAAGAGCAGCTCAAAGAAGAGAATGAGATAGCCCAAGTACTGGGGCTTAGGAGAGGGATGCATTCAGTGTGTCTGGGGCAATACAAGGAAGTCAATATCCTGCTACAAAAGCAAAGTAAAAGTGGTTCAAAGTCTGCAGAGGCAGGAACCTTTCATTAAAGGTGTCGAGGACCGAAGCAAGAGTAATGCCTTGGCCAGAAGAACATGAATTCAGGTGCAGAATGGTAGGCTTGCTGGTAGGAAAAAAATTGACACATTTTCTCTCACAACTTCTGTTTTCTTAATGAAATAGCAAGATAGACATGTTGAATGCTGCAAATTTAATATGACTATCTTCTAGGAAAAATTAGACAGTCAACAAAGGTGGCTATCAGAACTAATGAAGCAGGTATTCATCAATAAGCAGCTACAGTCTCCTTGTGCCCATTCCCACCTTAGAGGACCTGCCTTACTCACAGTCCTAAAAGAAGCAGTCTTACTGTATCGCTCACAGCCGCTGAGTTTTTGCCCTCATGGAACAAAATCCACAAATCATATGATCGCTGTAACCTGAGGTTATTTTAGCCGTGTCAAAAAAGTTCTGAGTGGGAAATTTAAGCTGGAACTCTGGTTCCTACAATCTTAAGGATCCAGGTCCCTTCTGCAGCCAACAAGTTAGGGTACAGATTAGCAGGAAGAAGGAGGGATCAAGAAGACAGCCTCTTCTTTCTTTCTTAAACCAAAACAAAAAGGAAAAGACAAAACCTGCTTGAGGTGCATGGAAAGGCCATGTGGAAATAGAGTGAACCCAATAAAAATGTAATCAGAGGGAACACGTGTGATGAGAAACAAGAGTGGGGAGAACACTGGGGCCTAAAGGTTTAAGTGAAGATGGGGGTGAGGGTGTAGGAGTGAGATGAGGGTAGGGGTGGCAAAAACTAAGGATGTATTAATAATTCTGACACTGAGTCCCACTGCTGTGTGAGCTAATGACAAAAATCTAAAAGATAAAAAAAGAGCTTGAATGGAGGTAACTGCATGGGTGGACAATGATGTTTCCAGAAGACAAGAGTTAGTAAATGAAATCTCAATGCCACGCATGGATTAGCTCCCTCAAAAAGGTCCCATAGGTCTCTAAAACAACATGGGCTACTGTCATTGTTTTTGATTGCCTACCAGAACTGTATACTAAAACCCTACTGCTGAAGGTGCCATATATTTTGGTTGCAGAATATAAAACAATAATCTTGAATTGACTAAAAAACTTCCTTCTTTCTGGCTAGCTCTTATAGTGCCAGAAAGTGCTATGCAGGCCTTCAGGGAAAAAGACATCAATGGTCTGGACTTTACATGCTATAGCAGTGATCTGCCAGACAAATATGTGCCTACTGGTGCAAATCTGGCATGACTGTTTTAGGGGTAACTAATAACTTTCTGATAGAATTTGAAGCCCGTTATACAGGAGAAAATGCATAATTGGTATAACTGGTACTATAAACATTGTCACAAGTCTATGGCTGATGGGGATAAAAAGGAATCTACTGTTGTTATTCTGCTAAATATTCATATTATTAAACTGACTTCTAAATATTTATGTTTATGCCTGTAGATATATGTTGCTCTCAGATTTGGTCCAGAGAAAGTTCTTAATGCAGTTAGCAGAGGTTAACATAGATATTCATAACTAAGGATAAGGTACTGAATACTTAGCCCCAAATGGGACATCTATGTCAACCCACTCCTCAAGGCTCAGGGAACACTGTGCAAGAGGACACAGAAAGAATGCAAGAATCAGATTCTGCTGGAGAAGACAAGAGCCCTTCTGACTGAGGCCCCACCCCAATAGTCACTGGACTCCTTCCTTCTACCTGCCATGTCCTTGTGACCTGCTGCACTGATCATGAGGCCATTGGCCCCTGCCATGTGCGTTGCACACGTGCCACCATGCCCTTCCTGATGAACATCTTGAAGGAAGTCACCCAAATGTTTCTCAGTTCCAGCGTTGATGGCTGGTTTTAGATTTGTGTTGACTATTCATACTTACTGTATAAATATAATTTATCATTTGTATCATGAAAAAAGAATGCAAGAGTTATAGGATGGGGAAGAGTGCTACGATGTGCTGTCTTCTAGACGTGGCAATGCTATCTAGCACACTCATAAACTCACCCAGCCATATTTACCTGTACAAGATCAAGCCTGTCAAAATTCCAGCGTGGATATGGCAGGGCTCACAAGCCCCATCTCTAACTGAGGAGCTATTTTCAGTTGGTGGCTTCTGGGGAAGAAGGTAACTTTTCCCTGGGGATGTGGCCACTGACAGGTTGCAAATGCTCCAGTAGATAGAACCAACCCCATTTGTATATAGGCAGCATTAACAGACTCAGTGGGATATAAAAAAAAATAGAGAGAACATAAAGTTGGGAGCTGCTGTGCATTGGCAGGCATTGGGGAATGGGAGTGGAAGGTTGAATCCAGGGGAGTCTGAGTAGGGTTATGGGGGATGTATATGATCAAAATACACTGTATACATACATGCATGCATACATAAATGCATACATATATGAATTTCTCAAAGAATAAAAATAATTTTTAAAAAGAAATTATTTTTATTTTTATTTTATGTGTATGAGTGTTTGCTTTCATGTATTTATGTGCACCATGTGAATGTCTGGCACCTACAGAAGCCAGAAGAGGGCACTGAATCCCCCAGAACTGGTGTTACAGATGGATGTGAGCTGCCATGTGGATGGTAGGAACCAACCCCAGGTCCTCTGCAAGAACAACAAAATGCTCTTAACCATTGAGCCTAATAAATGACGACTACTATGACTACTGTGACTACCACTAGCACCATTACCATCACCATCAGCCCCTGCTACTACTACCACTAATAACAGCAACAACAATAATAATAAATATTAGGCTACTCCATGCTTAATAAAATTCATTGTTTTAAAAAACTGTTTCCACAGTCTGATATACTTTTCCCTTACCTCATTAATCAGAATATGGTTATATGGCCATTCAAGCTACACAGGAGAATGGTGAGTATCTTTAATCTGGGCAGTTATGAGTTCTGCTAAATACTGGAATCCCTATACTAAGTAAAAGGGAAGACAGATAATGGCTAGCTGACCTTGATGCTACTACAAAACTCTTGGCTTCCCAGTTCCCTTTATATATTTCTATATTTATATCAATGCTATAAATGAGTGAACGGACCTAATCCTAGCCAATAAGATTCTGTCACCTGGATGATTATATTTGGGACAAAAATCACAATAATTTTTCTCTGAAGAGCTGGTGTACACTAGGAGACCAATCACTGCCCTACAGAGAAACAGGCTTACAGAAAAGAATAAAGACAGAGAAAAGCAGAGTCTAAGGCTGCAGAGGAAGAAAAGATGGAACTCTCTGACACCTGCTTCCCAGGAAGAGCTGCAGCAATACTTTTATCTGGAGTCTGGGCAACAGTCCTATTCCTTCATGCAGAAACTCCTGTGTCTGAGCTAATATGAATGCATTTCTATTCCTTAAAAGGAAGAGATCCTTAAGGTACCTCATGAGGAAGTTATAATTTAATGTTCTGTGCATGGGAAGGGTTTCTCCAGCACTTCTCAAAGTTATGGAAGACATCCAGGGTCATCTTCCCTACCTCCTACATAAAGACTGACATGAAAGTGAAGCATAGAACCAGTTTGGAAAAGTCTTCAATAACTACAAAAATTCTGGTAACGACTATATAGTCTTTGTTACTTCTCTATGCTTTGGATCAAGACAAAGATGGCAGAAAGATGTTGATCAAATTTATTGCACAATCACAGGTATCCCTCAAATTCCTGAGCAAAGCAGAGACTATAGTAGATTCCATTGCTGTTCCAGCCATTTCCTGTTCCTGCCTGTGGAGGATCTAAACTTGGCTCAATGGACACCAGGCTTTAGCCTCTGAGATGATGAAGTGATATGTCACCTCAAAGCAGAAATCTTAAGAGCTAGCATGAACCCGTCATCACTCTCCCCTCTGCCACGTTGTTATCTCAGGAAAAAAAGCTGCATGCCAGGCCCTAGATGAAGACAATAAGGAGCTAACCTGGAGCGCTTCATCACAGTAAGACAAGACCTGTTTCAAGCTACTGAAATTTTTGTCTATTTATTTATATACTTATACATAGTACACTTATTTATCTAAGGGGATTGCCTAAAATTTATTATTCATCTGTCTCTGTCTACCCACCCCCCTCAAGTATATGCATGTGTGCGCATGTGTGTGCGTGTGTGTGCGTGTGTGTGTGAGTGTGCGTGATGTATTGAGCGTGACAGGATGTATGAGTGGAGAAGTTAATGTCCCGATGTATTCCTCAATCATTTCTCCATCTTATTTCTAGAAATAGGTTTTCCACTGAACCTGGTGCTCTCTGCTAGAAAAATCCCATGCCAAGCTCTCTTTAGCTGGGCACATCTGACTGACTGGGTCCTACTCTCTGGGCTCTGAAGAGGTGCAGATCATTACAGCCCAAGAACTGGTTTTGCTACCATGCAGCAATGGGCAAAAGACAAGGCACTTCACATTTTAGAAGTCTAGTGTTTTAGGTTTCTTTGTTTCGCTTGTCAAAACAAGAATAACACAAATTATACCTTGTAGCTTTGTTGTGTGTGTGGGGGAACACTTGGCAAAATGCTTAGCCATACTGGTAAAGTACAATAAGTAATTGTCAAAAGTGGGAACAACTCCTCACCTTGAGAAACCTATAAATACACTCAACAAACCAGGAACATCAAACGCTATCTGAAGGTTGGCAAAGATCTCAAGGGGGGGGCAGAGAAGAGAGGCCTAGACAGAATCACTAGCTATAATTTCCCTCAGGCCCTTGTACAATGTTATGTGCTTTGTGCAAAACAAAGAAACTGGAACCACTGGTGGCCTTCTCTTCTTTCTTACACCAACTGTGCTTGCCTGTTTAGTGAACAGGTGAATTCACAATGAGCAGCTGTAAGAGAGCAACCAGTGTTGCAAACTTCTTCAGTGGAAATCTATTTTACAGGGTAGAGAATGACTTAAAGAATGTTTTCTGTAAAATTTCTACAGTGCATTTCAGACGGACAACTCTAGTCCCCATAAACAACAGATGTTGTCAGATCGATAGACTGCAACTCTAAAGATATGCAACTGCCTCTTGCCTGTTTGGACAGGTCACTCTTCCCCCAATGTGCACTTCACAGCTTCCTGTCTGCCATATGGAATCCAATTGTAAAAACAGTAGAACTGTCATATTTCTGGAGCATTTGCTTAAGTTCAAGTGTATGGGGATGAGTTTAGTTATAAAGGTGACCCCTTGCATATGGATTTTACTAATTCTCAGAGAACTGACTTAGCATTTTTAAAGTGATATATCATTTTGAACAGTTCAAGAAACAGTTTTGTTGAGAATATCCAAAATTCCTGCAATAAAGCTCCAAACAGAATGATAAAGGAAACTTGCCAGAAATACTAAAGTATGAAATGGTTTATATTACAACCAATACTATTCTAAAATTTTAACCATAACAGGTAAAAACATTAAAACAAACCATCCAGTTAGCTTGGGGAGAGTAGCAATATTAATCTAAAGAACTGAGCTTGATGCACGAATGTTAGTATTTAAACAGTGGCTCCAAAAGATGCTTTATCTTACTAGAATTAGGGTGACACATAAGAAACCTGTGGTATTTGACACTCTATGCAGCCCAGGCAGATCTCAAACTTACGAGCCTCCCACCTGAACCTCTCAAATGCGGGATTGCAGGCATGAACCACCACCTCTGCACCTCTCTTGCTTTTCATAAATTGGCAGTTGATGCTTTTCTGAAATATATACAACGTACTCAATGTCTATAACACTTGGCACACATGTCTAGTAGAGACCTTGCCATATTTACTTTCTACAATTCTTAATTTTTCATGATTTGTGTCTGTTAAGAACAAAATATCTGAAAGTGGATAATGGTTCTTAAGTCTGGGAAGTTTGAGATTAAGTCAGAGACGGCTGGAGAGGGCCTTCTCTGTGTGTGCATGAGTGCATGCGTGCGTGTGTATGTGTGAGTGTGTGTGTATGTGTGTGCTCATGCATGCATGTGTGAGAGGGATCATGGTGTAGGCAAAATCTTTTCTCAGTAATCCATTGCCCAGATAACTAATTAGTATGATTGCCCTCCTGTCCTGGTAGTCATTCCTTAAGTCCTTCATCTCTCAGCACAGCTGCACCTGAACTTTGGGAGATGCAGCCAGACAACACCAATTAGACAATGAACATTAGCAGACAGAACCCATTTCTCTTGTATTTTCATATTTCCCGAACCTAGCACACAGTAGTTCTTACACAGTGTCTAGCATAAGAGTAACAAATATTTGAGATTAAAGTTAAGAATAGAGTGGATAGTTAGGAGATATACATTAAAAAAAATCAGCATCAAGTTCTGGTAAAAACAGGAAAATATTCAAACCAGGACTGAGTTTGACCTTAGTATCTGCTGCCCAGCCACATTTCCTGAAAATATATTTAGACCACTGTTACTCCAGATCAAAGACATAATTGCAAGTATTATGTGTGGGTCAATTATCCAGAATTTAACCCATGCATTTCTATTTCTTTATGTCTCACTTCTTGCTTCAGTCCACAAAAGATAAGAGAGAGTAAAGGGAAGCCGCGTCTTCTGACGGTTCAGTTCCACTCATTGCCTGTCAAGGTCCTGAGGCTACAGTGGGGACACCCTGCAGACGCTTCTAAGGCTGGAAGTTGCCTGGCTAGAAGGCCTACAGGTTTTGATCTTTTCTTTCTTTTCTTTTCTTTCTTTTTTCCCCCCAGTTTTTTTAGATAGGGTTTATCTGTGTAACAGCTTTGGCTGTATTGGAACTATCTCTGTAGACCTGGCTGGCCTCAAACTCATAGAGATCTGCCTGCCTCTGCCTCCCAAGTGCTGAAATTAAAGGTGTGCACCAACTGCCCGGCTTGATCTTTTAAATTTTCCTATCCTTTAAAAATTGTACTAACATTTTAAAGTGTGTTATCTTTTTTGAAATTTAATTATCAAGCTACCTTTTAATTTGCAAAAAGAAAGAAAACAAAACTTATGTGCCATGGAAAACTTATAATCCAAAGCACATGTGTGATAAGACTCATGCAAATCTGAGACTTATACTTTCTTTTTTCAAGAGGTCTAGAAATCCTAGAGGGGAAAATAATTCAAAATTCCAAGAGACATCTTAGTCACATATTGCAAGTTCACCAGAGCATGGTGACGAAACAGGGACTAAACTTAGTGACATTAAATTTAGGTATTACCCAGGCCTCAGGAGTTAGAATATATTGCTTATGACTTTATAATAACACATCTCATAATTTAAAGCCTGACTAATGCATAAGGTCTTCATTCTTGACTTTAATATTTCTGTCTAGCTACTTGGCACTATGATTGCATTTTTACACATTAAAAATTAAGAAATTACACAAAAAAGACAGTGGTTTCATAACGACTGCAAGCATCACAGCAAATGATATTTGCTCCATCTGACTTTAATGTTTAGTGATTTATTTTGAATCAGAACACAAAGGCTAGAAATAAATAAGCAGGACAGAATACTCAATTTGTTTTTTACATGACTAACTTGTAGCCACTGAGTGCCACCTACAGGCCCAAAACGATCCCAGTTACGCTTTCAGCAAGGACTGCCATTTCCAGATGATAAAAGTTACTACCTTAACTACCAGCCAGCTGCGGGCTGACATGTGCATCTCAAACTTTTATCCAGCCTTGGATGCACATGGGAGTAAATGGGAGTTTAAGGTTTTTAGGCCCCTATAACAAGAATTCTGGTTAGCTTGTTCAGTAGAAGGGCCTCTTCTGAGGGGTGGCTACAGGAGGTGGACTGCATACATCTGAGCGAACGGAGGAATGCTTATAGGTAATGTCAGCTTCCTATCTTCTAGGGGCACAGACCAATTACTGCACTTAAAAGATAAAACCAATTCATATTCACAATGCTTATGTTTACCCAAAACTTTAAAACTAAACGTACTTATTTAAAATGACCTCCACAGATGTGGAAGTCAGAGGACAACCTGCCAGCATCAGGTTTCTCCTTTTACCACATGACATCCTTACCTAAAATTTTAAAACTACTTTGAAATTCACTTTCCTGAGTCGACTTGCAAGTACTTTAATAAAGGTTTTTCCTAATACAGTGAATGTACAAAGCACTCTAAACTTAATATTTTATGATTTAAAATATGCAAATTATATTCATTTATAAAAACAGAAAAACTGTTAAGATAACTCGGTATTTTCTAGGCTGTGGCTCTGTAAGAAATCATCAGAAGAACAAGACAAAAGGACAAGCTCCCCAGTGCCTCTGACTCAAATATCACCTCACTCTTCTAGAAAACACCCGTTTGCAGTGGCTCTCAACCTTCCTAACGCTGCGATCCTTTTAATACAGTTCCTCATGTCATGTTGACCCCCAACCATGAAATTATCTTTGTTGTTACTTCATAACTGTAATTTTGCTACTGTTATGAATTATAATGTAAATAATCTGTGTTTTCCAATGGTCATAAGCAAACTCTCTGAAAGGGTGGCTTGATGCCAAGGGGTTGCGACCCACAGGTTGAGAAGCACTGCTTTAGCGTAACTAGTTCAGACAGTCGCCAGCTTTCAAGCTCAGACACTGACAAAAACCTCCTATATATTTCCATCTCTTCTCTCCTTACCAAATGCTGGTGGCCCTCCAACCTGATGTTCTGTTAAGAAAAAGAGCCATCACAGGTCTTCTCCACCACATGAAAAAAATCAAATTTGTTAGTAGTTCGATCTTGGACTTCAGCTTCTAACACCATGACTAAGAGGAATTTTTTTTTTAGTCAGAACTTTCATCAGTTTTTTTCTTATTTTTGTTTTGTTTTGCTTCAGTTTTCAAGACAAGTTCTCTCTGTGTAGCCCTGGCTTTTCTGGAACTCACTATGTAGTCCACTCTGTCCTCTAATTTAGATCTGCCTGCCTCTGCCTCCTGAGTGCTGTGATTAAAGGTGTGAGCCACCACCCTGAGCTCTCAGTTCCACTTCTGATCACAAAAAAAAAATGTGATCAGTAGACATTTCTGGGGATCACTTTTATTTTTGGTTAAACAAAGTAAATACTGAGGGACCTCTGCAAAGGAAATGCCTTGATCTTAAAGCTTCCCACACAAGGCTGGGAAATACACACACACACAACACACACACACACACACACACACACACACATGATTTCTATGTACTTTTATTGTATTGCACAGATCAACTGAATAAAAGACATCCTGTGACGCTGTAGAGCAGTGATAGTTAAGATGTATATATTCTAGATATAATCACCTAGGAAGGGAGGGGTTTTACTTGAGCTGAATTTCCGAAAAGTAAAATCTAACTTTTAACACAAGACAGACTTCCAGCATTCACTGGAATTTACTTTATAATGCCAATGATTAGAGAGTCCAGTAAGTTTTAGCCAATCAGACTTGAAAAGATGTCTAAGAATGGTTTCGGGGCCCTTTACTCACCAATTTGGACCAATTTTACTCCCCTAAAGCTTCTGAGGATGTCTTTCTTATACAAATCACTCAAAGTTCACATTTCTGGGCAAACACAATTTCATACATACAGCCAATATACTGTTTACTGTACATTAAATTCCTTTGATTCTGATCTTTTTTTTAAGGCCCCAAAGGAGCTGATTTCCCACAGCCTAGCCATTATGTCATTTCGAGTTTAAAAATTAAGGAGCGGAGCACTCAGTTCCAGGTGAAGAGAAGCAGACAGATGGAATTGCAGATGCCAAAGGACAATGGCTGACTTACCTGCGGCTGGCCGGCTTCTTTTCTACTGCACCCTCTCCAGTTGATTTCACATTTTCACTTGTGCCTTTTTGTAACCTTTTTGCAATTCTTTCTCTCATCAGGGTCTTTTCATCACCATCAATGTATTCATCATGCTCTGCACGCTCATCCTCACCATCCTGTAAAAACTAAAATGAGTATTTTCCAGGCATTCTGGCTCCCTTTCTCTTCCAGAGACTCATCTTAGATGCTTGCTGGGTTTTAGGCCATGTTTAGTTTTGAACCAGTAAGGGCTTGAAGACTCTTCTTCCACTGGGATAGCCCTTGTATCCTGCTCCAGGCTAGTAACACATGATGGGATCCCAAGAGGGATAATCAGCTCACTTTACACCAGTTGTCTATGTAGCATTCCCTCTGCACCACCCAGTCTCATCCTCATCCCTGTAGGAAATGTGGTCCTGGAGGCTTGGCCAGCATAGCATCAACCAGGAATTCATTCAACTAGAAGAGGTGAACTGCAGTCACTGAGACTTAAGCACCTTCGGCAAAACCCATCAGTGTGCCCTGCACCACAGCTAAACCAAACCAAGCCAAACCCCCTTAGGCTTCTAAGCTAAGCCCCAGCAGTCACTAGTCTTCTGAAAGCATGGCTCACCGGAGGCTGGCTACCTTCTCCCTGACAGAGTCTCCTTAGTGCTGTTCTCTTTAGACTGGAACACTCTTATTTTAGATATCCCAGTGTTGGCCTTTTTCTTCTCCTACCCCCTTAGTGATGTATCTTAACTTTACTATTAACAAAGGAAAAAAATATAAAATAATAAAAAAACCCTTCCCATCTCATATTCCTCTTTCCTCCTTATTTCTATAGCACTTATTGTTTACATTTTTTCTCAGACAATTAAGGAGAATACTCCAGGAAAGCGAAAAGTCTGGTCTATTTGCCTACTATTTTATATTCATCTTTTAGAATAGCTCCCAGCATTACTAAAGAGAAAGAAAGGAGAGAAAGAAGAACCTACAACAAAAGGGTTATTTATCTCCTGTGATTCCTGGGCCTGCCAGGAGACAGCAAGACAGACTTCTTGACTTAAGAACTATGAACCCCTATAGCAGTGTTTTTCAAAGTCTGGTTCTCTGACTCCCCAAATTATTATTTGTTAAAAAATAAAATAAAATCCACCCAGGCACAATGGCACACGTCTTTAATCCTTGAACTAGGGAAGCAGTGTCAGAGGCAGCCCCTTCTCTAAGAGTTGGAAGCCAGCTTGATTTACAGAGCAAGTTCCAAGCCAGCCAGGACTATATGGTTAGAGCCTGTCTCAATAAAACAACAAAAACAAACAAAACAACCACATATGTATACACATATATTGATTTTCATATGTGCAAAGTATCAGTACAGAATCAATGAAATTATTACTTGGCTACATATAATTCCAAGTCTTGTTGCAGACTTAACTGAACCAAAAATCTCTGTGGACAAAAGCTGTATGTGTTTGGCAAGATGTTTAAGTTATACCTGACATGCTTGGGCCTCAGCAGATATAAAATAGATCTTTGCAAAGTCATAAGATTTTATTTGTGACAACAGGACACTTTCTGGGGAAAGGACGCACAATTATTAAAAGGCTTTGGGATCTGAAACAGGTTAGAGAACAAACACTCTCCTTAAGTGACCTCATCCTACCCATAAACTTAAGAACAAAGCCCTATTTTCTAGCCCTTATTATTGTAACCAGATGTCTTCAAGGTAACTAAACTCAAAATATACAAATTGTTAATTAATTTTTATCTACCACCCAGCCTCAAGTCAGTTCTATGTTTGGTACCTTGCTAACAAGGCCATCAAGCTGGAAACTTGTGGTTCTCTTAGACTCCTTCCTCATCTCCCTCCTCAAAGCGTTCCTCCTTCAGCAGCTTTCCCGCACTCCCTTTATCCCGGCCCTCCTTCCTCTCATTTGTCCTCTGCAATGCTGCCAAGGACGATTTCTACAATGCAAAGTTGACCGCGGCACCCTTTCTTCTTAACCAATAACATCCAACTGTTACTCATCACCTCTAAGAGGAAACCCAAACTCCTCAGCACGGTGACAGCACTGTGTGCAGCAGGCCAGTCCTCCATCTGTCTTTCCTCATCACGACACTGGTCATACTGGCCTGTTGTTAGCTCTAGGAATATAACATACTCTTTCC
>LOJH01019760.1:0-18148 GCA_001685095.1 Ellobius talpinus | reverse complement strand
TTCATGTCATAGGCTTGCCCAAAGACTCAGGACTTGGTAACACCAGAGACCTCCAGAAACAGGGTGTTGGGGAGGCAATGGAGTAAGGAGAATGGGTAGAAAGTCTTCTGAGGAAGCTCTCAGACCTTCAGCTTCTCTGCACCAGCTGGCAGAATCCTGAGGTTGACTCTACATGGAAAAGGTAACATGTGTAGGGATACGGGGGTGACTGGAAAATGTCCTCTGTGCTTTGTGGTTTATGTGGGAAGCCAGGGTTCAGGTTCCTGGCATGTAGGGGTGCAAGGGAGTGAATATCAGGGGCAGCTAAACATTACGCTTCCATGCCCAAGTACTTGCCACCTTAATATGAGCAAACGGGCAGTGATCATGATGGTGATTGTGTCAGCAGATTGGTCCTCATGCTGCTTTTTCCACGCTCAGCGCTGTTCTCCCTGTCTGGTGAGCTTAGTTCTGTTGTCATTGCACTTTGCAGGTGTAGAAACTAAGGCATGACGAGCTCAACTACTTCACAGAGGTTTTCTCCATAAAAAATAATTTTGTTGGTATACATGTTTAATCAACATGAAACATTGTTGTGGGCTTTATTAAGCTTTTTTGTTTGTTTGTTTGCACAAATCCACGTAACAATAGGCAGTGCATAATTTAAAATCCGAGATCTACTTTTTTTCTGTTTAGAAGAGGCTCATATATCTTGAATTTTGTCATGGAAGGGGCAAGTGAAATGTGGAAATTGTTAAGTTAGTTTCTGACTTTGCTACAGCATGGGGCTGGGGGCTGAGAAGAAAGGCAGGCAGACTAGGGGTGAGGTGATTTCTAGGACAGGGATTTCAACTTGGGAGGTTTGTGAGTACACAGCTTGTGGGGACCCCCCCACCCCTACCCCCAAGAATTCTGACTTGTAGATCTGGGGTGAGACCTGGGAATTTTTACTTCTGCAAGTGCAGAAGTTGCGACTCCTGTTTGAGACCACGGTGTCTGAGCAGTACGTGAGCTAGTCTGTGGCGGTGTTGGGAAGGCTGATGGTGGCGTTAGTCAGGGTGACTTGATAAGGACTGTGAGTCTTTGGAAGTTCACAAAAACGGGGAAGAATGAGGCTTGGGGAAATAGTGAGGGGTGAAATAATGAAGGGTAGGCTGAGTGTTTCCATGGAGTCCACTAGAGGCCATGGGTGACTTGCTGACCCAAATGAAGGCATGTTTCGTGGAAAAGCGTGGTCAGAAATATGTTAGATAGCTCAGGCTTCAAGATGTTGTGACTAAATCTTCTCATGCCATGAAGGATGAGTGGAGATCTCTTTAATCGCAGAACACTGGGTTAGAGTCTCTATTCTGGTCTGCTTTAGCTGGCTGTTTGATTTGAAACAGACTGGTACCATACTTACAACAATAGTCTTCTTCAGGAAGGAGCACTCCAGTTGGTCATTCAATACCAAATGGTCAGGCCTGAAAAATAACATTATGCCGGATGGTGGTGGCACATGCCTTTAATTCCAGTGCCCGGGAGGCAGAGGCAGCCAGGTCTCTATGAGTTTGAGGTCAGCCTGGTCTACAAGAGCTAGTTCTGGGACAGACCCCAAAGCTACAGAGAAAGTCTTTGTCTTGGAAAAAAATAAAGAAAGAAAAAAAAAGAAAAGAAAAGTAACATTATACAGACTGAGCAGGTTGTATGTATGTTTTTAGGAAAAAGAAATGCACACACATATACACACATGTGTGTATGACAGTTAACAAAGAAGAAGGCCATGAATTTGAAAGAGATCTAGGAAGGATATATGGGAGGGTTTGGAGGGAGGAAAGGGGAAATGATGTAATTCTATTTTTATCTCAAAAAGGAAAAACCTAATCCTCCCAAATGTCTCTGACAATGAAGAGAAGGGTCTGTATCCCCCTCATTTCAAGTGACACCCTTTTCTCTGTTGCTGGCTGCCTGAGGACCAACATGGAAGCCTTTCTGCTATGTTTAATTATAGATAGTAACTTCTAAGATCTACCTGCCTCTGGGAGCTTGGCAGACTCAGATGACTTCAGAGACATCAAGTTGTGTGGTCTTCAGTTGGGGGTTGTTTTGCTGTTGTTTCTGGGGGTCACTATCATAGTTCATGCTCTCACTGCTGCTCATCTGAATATTTTTGGCCAATGAGAATCTTTATTTTCACCATCCTAATTTAATTTTTCAGTAAGATTAACTTTTCCCAAATGCAGCTCCGGTCAACACTTCCTTAAAATCTCCCCTGAGTTTAGCAGTGAATATCTGTGCTCTTAGCTTAGCATTTAGAACCTAAATTAATCTGGCCTCATCTTCAGCTTCAAGCTTTTGTTTTTCTGGGCACCATGTCCTTGACTGTGTCCAACCTTCCTGCCTCTCTTCTCAGAAAGCCTGCCCTCTCCTTCAGATCCACCCTGTTTCAAGACCCTGCCCATCCTTCCCATGAGCTTTGACACCTCTAAATAATCCTCCCAAATGGTCTCTTCTGGATGTATCTAACATTGTGTCCTATAAGTTAGTCTGCTTGTTTCTCACCAGTACAGTTTGTACTCATGTCAGCAGTGCCCACAGCAGAGTCAGACATGAACACTGAGTGCACGAATGAAAGACCGGGAAGCCAGGTGTCGTGATTTAGTGCAAGCAAAAGAAAGAACATGTAACTGATAGACTGACTTCTGGTGAATTTTTCTACACTTGCCATGGCTGAGGGTTTAATGGACCGCTAAGTACATGCAGTCAGTCAACCCTGCCATCTCTTTTGATTGCTCAGAACTATTTTCAGTCCAGATTCCTAGGTTTTGATTGTGCCCTGGATTAGTTGAGCTGATGCCTATCATTAACTTATGAGGTCTCACTGTGTTAACAATTCTGGTTTTGACAAATTTAAGCATTTCCTGGATGGTATGTGAATATGTGTGTATAGATATCACCCAGATTCACACACATCTTGCCTAAAATTAAACGGAGAAAATGTATTTCCCACCCAGTGGAATATTAATTGTATATGTTCATGTGTTAATCTGACTGATGATTTTTCCTGCTTAGTTTGTGTTTTTTGATAATTCTGTTGATGATTTTTTGTTATTATTTTAATTTTACATATGTGGGTGTTTTGTCTCCATGCTGTCTGTGGACCATGTGTATGTCTAGTGTCCATGGAAGTTAGAAAGGGTAATCAGATCCCCTGAGACTGGAGTTACAGACAGCTGTGAGTTTCCATGTGGGTCCTGGGAATTGAACCTGGGTCCTTCAGAAGAGCAGTCAGTGCTCTTAACCATTGGGCCATCTCTCCAGCTCTTGTTGATGCTTTTTGGATTCTACGTTTATCTGCTCATTTGAGTGAAAGACAGAAAAGTGATGTCTATAAGCCATTGGGCTGAAGATATAGGCTGTAGGATTGTTGGCTATAATTGATTTCAGAGAAAAAATATATCTGGAACTAGTTTAGGAAATGATGTGATTAGCAACAAAAATTAGAAAACACTTCAGATTTGGAGGAGGATAATTTATATTATTCAAAACTATTTTTTTCCTCTTTGGCCAAACATCGGTTCTTTGGGGGGCATTTTACACTGGTGCTTTGGGGTTATATTAAAGATCATAATTGTGGAATAAGTTGTATTTGGTTTTGCTCACATGTGGGCCTTGAGTTTGTTCCTAGCTGTGAAACTGGCAGGTCTTTTAAAAATGGCTGCTGGCATTTGGAGAACACTGTTTATTTTCTGTTTAAAATGGATTCATTTTCTTGTGCTTTCTTTTATTAATAGCTCTTCAGTTTGGATGTAGAATTGGTTTGCTGTCAGCCTTCTCCTGTTTACAAAGGGGGAAGCTCACTTATTTATTTATTTATTTAATAATTCCATGTCCTGTTCCTTTTGCTTCGGAGAAAAGGGCAGCATCATATTTAGATAGGGAGGTTTAGGCTATTTATAAAGCAAGGCAGGTTAATGGAAATTGACAGCTTAGTAATGTCCTCTTGGTGAATGACGCACACGGGCTTCAGATGATGCTGCCTGGCTGGTTTCACTTACAGTCAGGAATCAGCTGGAGGAATTTGTGCGCTTGGAGCTTTGCTGTTGACGTAGGTACTGGGTACAGATACATTTTCGGAAACATCTCATTTCCATATAAATGAAGGGAAAGTGAAAAGAAAAATGGAGTTGGCTTGCCCTTAAATTCCAGCTGGCATCACAAGGATGATGCAAATCTGTTTTTTTGTGTTTATGGAAAGACGGGCTTTGGTTGTAGTTATAGTCAGTTACCATGAAATAGCCACAGGTTCATTCAGAAATGTGCTCTGCTCTTTTTCTGGACTCTGTTCACTAGTGCACATCAGCTATGTGCACATTTATTTGAAAAATTAATTTTCAGTGTGAATTTCTTAATTTCCAGTGTTAATCCCCCCACCTCCTCCCTCTTTTGTGCTAGGGATAGAATCCAGAACCTTGTCTAAAGGAAGGGAGGTGAGCACTCGACCACTGAGCTACATCTCTAAGCCTTCTTAATATGTTTTAGTTGAAAGCACTAGGGAAGTTTACATTATCCCATGAATAAATGTGTCCATTTGGTTTTTAGAAAAAAGTAGACTAGAACCAGGGTTTGAGGTATCTTAGAGTATGTGCTCAGCAGCCATTAGGCCTGTCTACACCTGTAGTAAAGACAAAGACACAAGAGCTCACTAGCTTCCTCTGTCTCTTCATTCATCTGACTGAAATGAAATTTTGTGTTTTTCTTGTCAAGTTTCTGCTGTAATAGTATGAATTCTTAAAACCCAAACCTTTAGACTGTGCTTGTCTGCTCGGAGTCCTTCATCATGCACTGATTTCAGAGAATTTCATCCCCTTGAATCACATCGATCAGGTCATGTACAGGAGGAGCACAGTGGCAGCCTTTGATGAGTATCAGAACACTAGCAGTTGATTGACTGCTAGCTAATACCATGCCCTCTGTGGGATGACAGCACATATCAAAACCACTGCTGGAAAAATCCCTGAGGTTGTCCAAGGCCCTGGGCATGCCCACTTCACCTTCGTGCTGTTTCCATGTGGACCACCTTGGCATAAGGTGTTTACCTAAGTGTGTGGCAAGCTGCATGCAGCTCAGCCATTAGACATTATTTTGCTCAGGTAAGGAGTGAGGGAAAGGAATGCAGGTTTCTAAGGGACCACTAGCTTAACTGGGGCTGCCTACCTTCCGGCATCACTGCTTTTTCTCCTGTGCTCTGGGTCTCTGTCTGTTCCTCTTTCGGCGTGTGGCCTGTGTGGTGTCCGGGCATTTGCAGGCATGCAGTACCAAGCAGCAGAGGTGCTGTCCTTACTTTGTAATCCCGAGTTGTCCTTGGCTCTTTATTCTTGCCACTCAGCATCTCTTTTGCAGCTGCTCATCCATGACTGAGACTCTTGCTTAGAGCCGTCTCTGTCCAGTCCTTGTCCTTGTGCTATCTGGATGGAGGTGACTAGGAGCCTCCCCGCTTGCTCATCCATTGCCTTACCATTGGAACAATGTTATATTTCTGCTGCTGGGACTCAGTGTTGGGGAAATGACCTTGGAGGAGGAAAGGTTCAGTTTGGTTTTGTTTATGGTGCCTTTGGGTGGTGTAGTGTATGACAAAAGTGGCGGAGGAGGAATAGTCTGGGAAGCAAAGTGTGGGGGGAAGGGCCAGAGTCTTAACATCCCCCTTGCAGGGTATAGCCCCTGTGACCCGATTTCTGTCTAGCAGGCAGACTCCTAAAGATTCTGGTACCTACAAATAGGAACCCATGCTAGCATCTAAGCCTCCTGCATGTGGGCTCTTAGAAGAAGCAGGAACTGAGGCTCCTGGTTTAGAATTGCCGGCTGGGGCTCTGCATCATTTGTGAGTTTCCTTCATCCCAAATGGAGAGACAGTGCTTGTCATTGATGACTCAGATGCCATGGACATCAGGTTGGACTTTATTGAAGCTGGGGACAGGCATCGTGTAGTCAGTGCTGAGTGGCCTTTTTGCAGCTGATGGTCTGTTGGCCTTCAGGACTGTGTGCCCCAGTGCCTCTGAGTGTCAGAGGATCTCAGCTCCATGTGCCTGAATCCCCTCAGTTGCACAGTGTCTCTCACACTTTCTCCTTCTCTTGCTACTCTCCAGATGATAATGCTGCACTGGTTTTTGCATTCCATAGCTTGCTTTTTCCTTAGATCATCCATGGTTAGCCGGCAGGTTAATTCTCTTTTATCCTAATTTATGGATGGGAAAATTGAAGCATGATGCAAGCTCCCCTCGCTGGGAAGTTGTTAGAGGCACTCTTAAACCCAGAGATTCTGACTTTATGGGTCCATTTTGAACTGCTGTAGTAAATCTGATTTCAAGCAGGAAATGCTCAACATTTTTTGTTAACCACCATATTGTAATTGTGGTCATTTGTTGAGTTAGGATGGGTGGAGATTTCAGAGACTCTGAACTTAGGTGAGCACTTACCTGAGGTTTCCTTTGTAACTGTTTGCCTCCACCCCTACCTCTTTGTTTCTGATTTTGAGAATGGGATGCTAAGGTCTTCTAAGTGATAGGCTAACACTGTGCCACTAAGCTGTATCCCCAGCCCATTTTATATTTTGAGTTATGGTCCCACTAAGTTGCCCAGGTTGGCCTTGAACTTGCTCATTCTCCTGCCTCAGCCCAAGGTCTTGGGTGCATTCTACCATATTCAGCCCACTTTTTTTTCCTACATGAAAGTAGGTTATACAAAAACATCCTCATAATTTATGACTTACGGCCTCTTAACTGTGTCCAAAGTTTGGAGTCTCTATACCTCTTCTTAGAGGTCGCTGTGTGTCCATCTCTATAACACAGCTGTTAACACCCCTACAGGATATCAGTCCTTCAGTCCTGTGCAAATTATTATGCAGTCGATATTAAAGGAAGCCTTTTTGCAAAGGTTGTTTAATACAATTAAGAGTTTTCTTGACCATTCTGAATATTGTTTAGTGTTTAAAGAGCCTTTTAAATTTTATTTTATTGTTGGTAACTAGGTCACATACTGTGAAAGTTTGAATGAGCTGTCTATTTGTTTTAACGTTTTGGAGAAACATCTGAGGGAGTTTTAGGATGTCGCTCACAGATGTATGACATTTGGAGTCAGTGTTTAAAATCATTTTGTATTTGTGTTTGTGGACAGATGATTGAGGTCGAATTTGATATGCTTTAACATTTATGAGTTGAGCAGTTTGTAGTAGGAAACTTAGGGAGAGCATTTCTGTCATTGAGGGCTCCAGACCACAGCCTGTGGATTTTGGGCGAGCCCTGCTGCAATGCCTTTTGTACCATATGTGAAGAACCTATAGCTAACAGGAAAGTCTGCTGCAATGACTGTGGGAGCCTACAGCTGGTCGGAAAGTCTTCCTGAGTGCTAGGATTTTGTAATTTGTTTCTCTTTTTCTTTTTATGCTCAGTTGTAATGTTTACAGCTCATTACATCATTTCTCTGGTTTTCTGCCTGCCTTCTCTCTTGTGATTAACTTAAAGAACACATTTGAATTTTCCAGAATCCTTGTAAGTGTAGTCATGAATTTATTCCCTCCCCCCTTACAGTGATTAAAGTAAATAAACAAAACCCAACCAAACCAGAGAGGTAAACTGTAGAATCTGACCTGAAGCTACTCTGTTGCCAAGTGTAATTTTGTATGCATTCAAATAATATACCACAGCTGATTGAAGTTGCCATTGTGGGCACGTAAAACATCCTCTTTTCAGATAAACAATGTCCATTCCTGGTTCTTGTTTTTGAGTTGTTCATTCATCCATCCAGCAAACATATTAACAATTCTCTGTGCCCTAGATACTATTCTGTATAGTAGAGAAAAGTTGGATACATTCTGAAGTATATGCCTGAGTGACTGTGTGGCTTTTTTTGGTCACATTTCCATTATATAAATGAAATATTTCATGTATATATTACTCCCTCAATTTCCCACTTAGGTACCCAGCTCAACTCCTGTCTGCCTTGCTGTTGTGTCTGTATGTCTTGGTACTCGGTGGGATATGGGACATGACTAGTTCATGAATTCCATAGACATGATTGCCTTTAGTTTCCAGTACCTGGTGCATTTAAACCTGTTCATTTAGGTAATATCAAATAACTACTAGGGTGAAGGCATTTCTACTCCATTCTCTTTGGTTTCCAGAGGACACAGAGTCAGGGTTGTGAGTAGAGCAGCTTATGGCTTTTTTTCCTTGTCGTTCATTGGAATTGCTTGGGCCTTTTCTGGTTGTCCGCACTGTTGCACATACACCCAGAATTACAGACTCATTGATCACAAAGGGACATTTGGGTTTTAGTAGATATCTTTTAACAGATGTTTTAGTAGATATCTTTTAACAGATGTTTTAGTAGNTATCTTTTAACAGATGTTTTAGTAGCTATCTTTTAACAGATGTTTTAGTAGCTATCTTTTAACAGATGTTTTAGTAGCTATCTTTTAACAGATGTTTTAGTAGATATCTTTTAACAGATGTTTTAGTAGATATCTTTTAACAGATGTTTTAGTAGCTATCTTTTAACAGATGTTTTAGTAGCTATCTTTTAACAGATGTTTTAGTAGCTATCTTTTAACAGATGTTTTAGTAGCTATCTTTTAACAGATGTTTTAGTAGCTATCTTTTAACAGATGTTTTAGTAGATATCTTTTAACAGATGTTTTAGTAGATATCTTTTAACAGATGTTTTAGTAGATATCTTTTAACAGATGTTTCCTGGGCATGGACATCTGCCCCGATGTGACTTCAATTTCTTTCAATTTTCCTCTCTCTCAATCATGTGCTGGCTCACTTGTCTGAGTGTTTGGGGTAAGACTTAGAATCTGTAGGCCAAGGTTCACAAGTCGTTTGCAATGGTGGCTCCTTGAGGTGTGTGTTTGGAAGACTGTTGGGAGATTAGTATAAATATAAGTGAGCTTCCCATGCTGTGAGCCTTGAAACTTGAAGTGGTCTACGATGACAAAAACAGGGTGGTTCCTTCTTGAAAGTAGAGCCAGGCAATAGGAGATGACCAGGATGATGTAGGACCCATGGCAGCGCCTGACGGCCGCATGGAATGCTCAGTCAGAGGGACGCTTCTGAGTGAACTCAGCTGGCCTGAAGTGGCCAGGCCTTTGTCCTCAACGATGATTCATCAGTGCACTTGGGCTGCCGTGGCCTTGGACTGTGGGTGGGACTCCTTTGGTAGAGCAGGCCTTGGAGGAAGGGCTGACAGTTGATGCCTCCCATTCGGCTTCATTCTCAGCAGCCAAAGGAACACCCTGGGAGAGTGTCACCTAGGACTCCTAGTGAGTGTCCTGGCACTGACTGGGACTCTGCCTCCATCACTGGCTGCTTGTTCCTCTTCTTTTCTTCTTTTCTAGGACTGAATAATTGAGCATCTTATGGAGGAAGTTAACACCCCATTTTTCCTTACTAGTTTTTTATGGGTGTTGCCATTGCTGACATTTCATAGTAAGGGGAATGGAAGTCTTTGTTACCTGGGGTTGTCTTTTTGTCTAGAACTGTTTTGGAAGATAATTAACATCTATTGCTTTTAATTAATGACTAGCATCCTGAGAAGTGTTCCACTTTGGAATATAAATCATATAGTCATCTCATTTTAGAATGAAAACAAATTCTTTAAGAATATTCCATTTCTGTTTTTAATATAGGAAAAAAATTGGAAGTACAATGATCTAGATTAGCTTTGTATTGGCCTCAGTCAACCCTAAAAAATGCTTTTCATCTTTATCAAAGCTTTGGACAGATGCAAAAAATTGTTGAACAATCCCAACATATTCCAAAAGTCTATGACAGAGATTATAAAGATGCAGTATTTCTTTCCCCACTCTGTAGGAAGTGGAGAGATGGCTCAGTAATTCTGAGTGCATACTGCCCTTGGCAGCAGAGCTGAGTTCAGTTCCTGGTAAACATGTCAGGTGGGTCACCATCACCAGGAACTCCAGCTCCAACGTGTCTATCACCCTCTCCTGGCTTTTGCAGGATACTTTCACATGGACATATCCCCTTGCCAACAGCTCTACCACATATATACATAATTAAAAATAAAATAAAGTAGGCATCTTAAAAGAAATTGTACCTGTGATGACTTCTAGTTCTCTGATTTGTTTTGTGCTTTAGTGACATATATTCATGTCTTTACTGTTTTCTGCTCAAGTATTTTGGAACAGATGGTGACTAAGTTGGTCATTCCTTGAAAGGGTGTTCTGGTCTACCGAGGTTATAGAAGCTGCTTAGGGATGGATAGTTTTAGCCTGCCTTTTATAAATTTTTTATGGGAAAAGAAAAATTTAATTTTATCCCAGGTCACTCCAAGAATTCATAGGAACACTTGGTTTCAGAGTAAACTCTAAGATTTAGGATGGTTCTGAAAACTGTCTAGGGACAGAGAAGAGTGAGAGGCTCCTTGACTTTCTTCTCCCTGGAGGTTACTGGCCAGCTGTCATCCCATGGTCCTTCCCTTTCTCCAGCTGTTTCTTCTTTGCTTTGTTTGTGCTCTGCACTGTGGCTGTCTGTCAGGGCGAGAAATGGACTCAATGCTAGTTCAGATTTGACCCTCTGTACTTCTTTGGTTTTATTTTGATGTTTGGCATTGGACAGATGACATCATTATAGACAGTGCCCTATTGGGGAGGCAGAACTTCCTTTGTCCTGTGTCCTTTACAAAGGAATACTGTCAGGCATTCCCTATGTAGCAGCCTGGGTGCTATAAGAATGCAGGCTGAGCAAGCCATAAAGACTAGGCCAATAAGTAGTGGTCTGTGTACACTTATGCATGGCCTCTGCATCAGTTCCTGTTTGCAGGTCCCTGCCCTGCCTTCCATCAGTGAGGGACTGTTACCTGTGGTCTATAAGGTTAAATAAACCCTTTCCTTCCAAGGCTTTGGCCGCAGTGTTGATTTTTAGTTCTGTTGTTTCATCACAGCAGTAGAAACCCTAACTAAGACCTCAGATGACTATTCTTTGCTCTTTTCTCCCTTTGCTCCCCCAAGTTCGCTAAGTAATTGTACTTCATCCCAGGCCATTAATACATAAGGCTGCTTCTGCCAAACACTTCTCATACTCAACAGTCCTGTGATACGCTGCTACCTAAATATCTCAGGCATGACGCACACTTTCAAAACAAAACTTTGAATCTTGAGAAGCTTTTTCATGGCATTGAATTTATTTCTTTCCCCTCAATTACTGGCTGTGGTATCTTCGGCTTTGAGTATTCTTTGCTGCGTGTCTCTGACTCATCTTGCAGGCTCTTTTCATCAGCGAATCCTTTGACTCACTTTTGAGAATACATCTCACTTGCCCGTTCTTCCCACCTCCTCTGCTGTTAGGCATCTCTGTCTTTCATTGCAGTGTTTCAGTATCCTGCAATCAATCTTGCTGTGCCTCGCTTTGCTGTTGATAGACTATTCATAGAACATCAGCCAGAACGACACTGCTGAGAAGGGGTACCGAGTGGACTGGCTTTGTTTTGCGACTTCCTCTTTCTCCCACTCACCTGCCTTCTGTCTGACTCATCCTCAGTGTTTACGAGGGAGGGCTGGATGATGCTGTGGACTTGACAGGATTCGGACTCACCTTGGAGATGGGCCTCTGGGCACACCTGTTGGGGATCATCTTCATTACGTTAACTGATATGGGCAGATCGTGTTAATTTGGGGTGGGGTGATTCTGTGTCCTTAGCACCCTGGCCTGTGTAAGTAGAAAGTGAGCTGAGCCCTGGCATGCATCCCTCACTTTCTGCTTCTTGACCTTGATTAGAATGTGACCTGCTCTCTCTCGAGTTCCTTCTGCTGTGACTTCCCTGCCAGGCTGGACTATAATCTGGAACTGTGAGCTACAATAAACCTCATTTCTCTTAATTTGTTTTTGTTAGAGTATTTGATTACAGCAATAGGCTTTTGAAGAAAGCAAGACAAAGGCCTGGAAGGCCCCGCCTGACCCACTCTACCTCTCTCTGGGCTCTTCCTTTGCTTTGGCTTATCTTTTGCCACTGTTTTTTTCATGTTCAGATTCTTGCTTCTATTTTGTACCCTTTCTCTGATGTACTGAAGTCTGTCTTCAAGGTCGTTCCACTCAGCCCCTCTATTATTAGTTCATCTTTCATTGCTGTGATGGTGGTTCCACTCTTGACCACTGTATTAGTTAGTTTATCTTGACCACTGTATTAGTTAGTTTATCTTGACCACTATATTAGTTAATCTTGCATTGCTATGACCAAAGCACCCAACAGAACAACTTGGATGGGAAGATTTGCTGTGGCTCATGGTTTTAGAGGGCTCAACTCATGATTGTTTGGGCTTTGGTGCTTCGGCACAAATTCATGATGGCAGGAACTGGTGGAGGAGTGTGACTGTTCACATCTCAGTAGGTGGGAAGCAGAGAGAAGGGTCATGCCACTATTAAGCTGGCTTTCTCTTGTCATCCCTTCTATCTGAGACCCCAGCCCATAGTCCCAACCTATGGTTACTGTGGGTCTGAACTGTCCTCACAGATAGACTTAGATCTCAGTCTTCTAGGTGACGGTAACCCAGTCAGGCTGACAATGAAGATTAACTATCTCTGTCCCTTTGGCCAGACATCTCTGCGGGTGCATGTGTGGCACACACTCTTTTCTTAAATGTCCCCTTTCAGTGGTTACTTTCCAGTCTGTTTGAAGCCACATTAGTTTCAGCTATATCAACCATTCCCTTCTTTGCTGTCCTGCATAGCACTGTTTGTCATAAACATATCACATATTGTCATAACACATCACATATTGTAATGAATATCACATATTATCATAACACATCACATTCTCATGAACATCACATATTTTCATAACACATCACATATTGTCATAACACATCACATATTATCATAAACATCATATTGTCATAAACATCACATATTGTCATAAACTTCTCACATATTGTCATAAACACATCACATATTGCCATAAACATCACATGTCATAAACACATCACATATTGCCATAAACACCACATTGTCATAAACTTCTCACATATTGTCATAAGCACATCACATATTGTCATAAACATATCACATATTGTCATAACACGTCACATATTGTCATAAACACATCACATATTTTACTCAATTGTTTTTATTGCAGTTTCCCTTGTCTAGAATGTAAGCTTCAGCCATGAGGAGATGAGGTTTTTGTTTACCTAGTGCTACTTAGGTTTGGCCTACTTTACATACGCGTAGACAAACCTAGGAAAAAGAAACCTCAGTTGAGAAAATGCCTCCATGAAATTGGCCTGAAAGTATTTGTGTGTGTGTGTGTGTGTGTGTGTGTGTGTGTGTCTGTGTGTGTGTCTCTGTGTGTGTGTTCTTGATTAATGCTGTGAGATAGCCTGGGCAAGTGGTCCTAAGTTGTTTAAAAAAGTAGACTGAGCAAGTCACTGAGAGCAGACCAGGAAACAATGTTCCTCATTGCCTTTTGCTTCAGTTCCTGCCTGGAGCTCTGTCCTAACTTCCCTTCCATGGGGATTGTGATCTGGACATGTAACCCAAATAAACCCTTACCTCCCCAAGATGCTTTCAGTTATTGAAAGGATTGATATTGGCTCAGGACTTCTAAAACCAAGTTCTCAGCACAAAGAGGGAGGTTTATTTGCCCCAGAGGGACAGAAGGAGGTTTATTTGCCCCAGAGAGACAGAGGACAAGGAATAAGAGACAAAGACAGGAGATTGAAGATGAGGGAGAAGGGGAAGGGGACAAGGGAGTGAGGAATATTTGTTATTGAGTGACAAAGGATTGCCTCTGGATAGAGAGGAGACAGATATGGCCCGCAGCAAAATGGCTGCTTATAAAGGTAAAATGGGATGAGGTGTTTAATTTTAATCGGTCATGTTTATTCGAGTAGCTAAAGGGGACTTTTGATTGCTGGACTTCAATACTTTGATAGCTAGACTGTAGTAGTCAGCCTCAGGAAGAGGAAGTGGCCAAATAAGGGAATAGACCCTGGTGGCTAGTTTTAGGATTACAATCCAGCAGTTTTTAGCAAGGCATAGGGAATGGGGGAGAAGGGCAAGACCTGCTCGAGCTATGTTTACCATGCTCAGGCTGACTAGAATCCCTTCAGTCATGGTGCTTTTAGCACAGTAATAGAAAGCAACCTAGGACAACCCTAATATGTAGAAAAGTGTTAATGTAATGGTAAGTACTTTATGAACATGAGAGAAATATCGGTGTGAATAAGTTTACTCTGTTTTGCATCGTGACTCTTCTGTTGCAGATAAGAACACAGCCTTAGGTAATGTAGCAATTTGTGGCGCTAGCTATCCTGGTCTGTCTTACCCTGCTCTGCCTTGCCTCACAAGCGCTCTGGCTGTTTGTCCTGATTCATCTATCAGGATGTTACGTACATGAACTTTACAGTGGGTAACTGCCCTGTGGGAAAGAGGAAGTCATCAATACTGTGTCTTATTAGTACTTTTACCACCAGCCAATCAATATTAGGCAGAAGCCAGAAATAGATTTTTAATCACGAGTTCATGTTGGAGCATTTTCTCTTGGAGCATATAAAAACGCCATTGGTTAAACTGTTTCCTTTAAAGTAAGAATTCTGAGAAATTCACCTTGTCCGCTTCCTAGTGGCAAAAAGACTGCACTTTTCTCTGCCAAGAAGGAACGCACGCACGCCCTGTGACCTTGAAGCTGCAAGGAGCAAATGAGTGGGTGCTGCCTGTTTCGTTAAGGCAGCTCGGACTTGCTGGATCTGGCTCCCACTGTGAGCATCTGGGATTTGTGTTCCTTTGTGACCACTCAAGCAATAGGATCAGTTCCCACTCCCCACCCACCAAATTATCCAGGTACTTCCAGTGGAGTAGGGCACTGCTGAGGTATAGATGTCATAAGCTCAGGAGACAGTCTCAGATAATTATGAGTATGAATCACACATTTAAGTTTCTGCAGCTGTCTTTAGAGTTGTGAAGCACAGGATGTGTCTAGTTGGCGTTTTCAGCACCTGCCCGACTTGTGACTCACGTTCAAAGGGAATGATTGAGCTGAAAGTGAATTCTGCATACCAAGATGAACTGATACCCGAGGCTATAGAAATGGAGAGGATGAATACCAACCAGGTCCGTCCCTGAATGTTTGGGTTCCTGATCAGATTTCTGAAATTAGAACATGTCATAAAATGCTGAACGTAGCTGAGAAGCGGTGGAATTTTAACTGAGATTTGAGTGGTGTATTAATAAGTGTACACAGGGGTTTGAAGGCAGAGCCTGATGAGAGGTTTATCAGGCTCCTCCTACCCCAACACTCCTATTTATGGCCCTTCCATTTTGTCCACATCCTTGCCAAAATTGTCATTGTCTGTCTGTTTGGTTTATAAATACTATATTGATATTTTTTCCATCCAAACTCCTTCATCAGGGAGACTGGACTATAATTTTATCCCCCCCTTTGTATCTTTATCTGGTAGTGGCATCAGGGTAATGCTGGTTTCATAAAGAGTTTATGTGGTCGTTTGAGAAAGATTGCTGTGAATTCTGCTTTAAAGCTGTGGCAGGATTGTGCAGAGAATCCATTTGACCCTGGACCATTTGTAACTGGGAAGTTTGTGTGTATGCACACATGCGTTTGTGGATATACGTGTGTGGAGGCTGGAGGACAACCTTGGGTGTCAGTCCTTAGCATCATTCTCCTTGTTTCTGAGACGAGGTCTCCCACTGGCTTGGAGTTTGCCAAGTACCATAGGCCAGCTATCATACTTTTGGGTATCTTCCTGCCTCTGCCTTCTGACTGTGGGGGATTATGCCAATCTGCTTGCTTTTTAAAATTATTATTTAAATTTTTTTCATGACATTTATTTTGATTATATTTTTCCTTCCCTCAGCTCCTCCCCACCTCCCTACTTCATGTTTTTTCTATTTAAGAACTCAAAAATCAACCCCCCCGAAATCAAAAAACAAAAAATAAACCCCATAGGATGGGGGTAGGGATGGGTAAGCAAAAAGCACCCCAAAATTGTGAGTCCATTGTGCGTTGGCCACCTGCTCCTGGTCATGGGGCCTGCTTTGGAGTTTGGTTGATATATCCAGTGACACTCAACTGGAGGAAATTGATTTTCCCTTTCCCAGCAGGTATCAGTCACAAATAACTTCTTGGTTAGGGGTGGAATAGCCTTTCTCCATGCTGGGATTTTGTCTGGTTTGGACTTGTGCAGGCCTTGTGTATGCTGTCAGTCTCGGTGAGTTAATACGCGATCAATCATGTTGTATCAGGAAGACACTGTTTCCAAGGAGCCGTCTACTACCTCTGGCTTTTATACTCTTTCTCCCTCCTCTTCGGCATGGATTACGGAGCATTGGGGCAGGGGTTGGGGGCCGATCCCATTTAGGGCTGAGTGCTCTAAAGTCTTGGACTCACTTCACACTGTTCAGTTGTTGGTCTTTGTGTTGATTGCCATCTACTGCAAGAGGAATCTGTTCTGGTGAGGGGTGAGTGATACTCCGATCACTTCCCATCCTCTTACTCTAAGGTGAAGTGTGTTTCTTGGATGCAGTAGAAGGATGAGTCCTATTTTCAAATCCAGTCATTTGGTCAGTGTCTTTTTAGTGGGGGAATTGAGACCATTAATATAGAGAGTTATTGATCAGTGTTTATTAATTCCTTCATTTTGTTGTTGTGGTGTGTTCCCCTCTTTTGATTAACTATTCTTGGAATATATATTCTTTGTGTCCTTGGGTATAGTTACTACCTCTTGAGACTGAAGTTTTCCTTCTAGTGCTTTCTGTAGAGCTGGGTTGGTGGACATAAGTTGCTTAAATTTGTTTCATTGTGAGCTGCTTTTCTTTCTCCATCAATTGTGATTGGTAGTTTTGCTGGGTAGAGCATCCAGGCTGGATCTGTGGTTTTTCATGTTTGTACAACATCTATCCAGGCCTTTCTGACTTTCAGAGTTTCCAATGAAAAGTCATCTTGGATTATTTTGGTAGGGCATATGCATTTAGAGGCCACTCATCTCTTTTAGATTTTCCAATTTAAGGAGATATGTTTTGTTTTTAAACAGGGTCTCAACTTATAGCTCTATCTGGACTAGAACTTGCTTTGTAGATCACATTGGCCTTGAGCTCACAGAGATCCACCTGCTTCTGCCTTCTGCATGCTGGTGTTAAAGGTCTCTGTGACCATGTCCATCTAATGGGATATGTTAAGGTTTGTCATAATGATTTTCTAAATTTCCTTGGTATCTATTGTAATTTCCTCTCTGTTGGTTAGTTTATGGTTATGAAAACCTTATTTATCTTTTCAAAGAACTAACTCTTGGTTTCTTTGATTCTTTCTTTTCTTTCTCTCATCTTATTAATCTCTGTCTTCCCATCTACCATTTCTGGGGTTGACTTGCTTTTGCTTGTCCAAAGCATCATTTATTTATTTGAGATTTCTCTGATGGTAGCTAGAAACTCCTACCCCCAACCAGAATTGATTTCATGATTTAATTGTATCCCATAGGTTTTGCTATATTGTGTTTTCCCTTTCATTTAGTTCTAGGAATTTTTGAATTTCCTTCTTAGCTCCTTTGGTGACCCATTCATCATTCCATAGTGTATTCTTTAAACTCCATGAAGTTCCTCTAACTTAAGGAGACTAGGATTCCATACTCCCTTGTTCTCATTAGTGGGAACAGGAGAGATTTCTGCCCAGCTCTTTTAACGTGCGGAGGTTATTTTCTACTGAGTTGTTTTCAGAGGGTTGCACAGGTACAGGTGTCAGTGAGTTCTAGATCAATAGGTGCATAAATGAGATATATGTTCTTGGTGTTTAGTTATTGGCCTCTTTAGATGATGTCTTTGACACCCATCAATATAGTCTGTCCATCTTACAGTCTCTGACACAGAGTGGAGAGTCCCTTTGGGCCAGCCTTATAACTGTCGTTGTTTACTATGTGTCCCTTTTTTTGAAGTTCAAGTGTTCAGTTTATGTCTGCTTTTAGTTTTCCAATGCCTCTAAAAATTGATTGCTTTTTGCTTGGAATTTTATTAAATACAGGAAGGTTGGTTTGAAAGAAACAACACTGCAGTTATTTTCAGTAGTTCAGTAAGTTGAGATATAGAGCTTAGTCATTCAGTTCAAACATTTTTTATGATTTCCATTTTTTTCTTTTTTGAGCTGTATATTAGAGATTTGCATTTAGTAAGCT
>LOJH01019759.1:0-16072 GCA_001685095.1 Ellobius talpinus | reverse complement strand
ATTGGGGCAGACTGAGAAGCCAATGATAATGGCACTGGGATTTGTCTCTACTGCTTGTACTGGCTTTTTGGGATCCTATTCTATTTGGATGCACACCTTCTTAAGCCTGGATGGAGGGGGGAGGGCCTTGGACTTCCTACAGGGCAGGGTACCCTGCCCTCTCTTAGGACTGGAGGGGGAGAGGGGTGAGTGGGAGAGCAGGAGGGAAATGGGAAGAGGGGAGAAAGTGGAAATTTTGATTGGTATTATTTATAAAGTAATAAAAAATTAAAATTTTTTTAAAAGATATTCTTTTTGTTGTTATTGTTATGCTTGAAACAAGATCTCCTTAGTTTTCCCAGCCTGGCCTTGAACTTGCTATGCAGTTCATGTTATCATTCAACTTGTTATCATTATAGGCATGAGGCACCCTAACCTACTGCTGTGGAAAAACATGTAAATCACAAATGCATCTTCCTTGAGTGGATCACAGTCTGCAGTTATCTTAACATCATTCTGCAAGAAGAATAAAGTAATTGGAATTTTATTTGAATGAATACAGTGATGATAAATTCAATTATTTTTGTTTCTTCTTTATTATTTGTACATGCATGTTTGCATGGATAATGTTACTTGTTAGTACTTTCAACATTGTCAGTAAAATCTTTAGCTTGGCATATATGGTGGTTAACGTTGTCAACTTGATAGGACCTAGAATCACCTAGAAGGCAAGCCTCTGAGGATACCCACGAGGGATTACCTAAACTAGATTAACTGCAGTGTGAAAACCCTCCCCATGAAGCTGGGCAAAAGACAAGCTGAGCAGCATCACTCACCTTTCTCTGCTTCCCGACTGAAGATAAAATGTGACCATCACTTGAAGGTCCTGCTGCCATGTCTCTCCCCTGTATCATGGGCCTTACCTTCAAACTGTGAACCAAAATAAAACCTTACTTCTTTGCTTCTTTTGACAAATATTTTGCCACACCAACAAAACAAGTAACTAATGCAGTATGCTATATTAAGTTTGCACTTTAAATAATTAAAGTACACCTTTAGGACTATACAATTATTTTTGATTATCTAAGGAATTACACATGAAACATGATTTAAAAGAATTATAATCTTTCTTGTACCATAACATAAGCTAGACAGTTTTCTACTTGCTCTTCCAGTTTAAAGGGAAGGATATATCTTGACCTTTGTTCATTATTGGCATCTACTTCAGATTTCTGTCTCTTGTTTTTTTCCTTTTACTCTACCATCATAAGTAGAGCCAAACTCTTACAAACCTGTTGTTGGCACTTTAACTTTTCCATCTTCCAATATCCTTAGTAACTGCAATGTGTTATCGTATCTGGCAGAATCAAGATACATTTCCAGTCAAACTTTGAATTTGATATAAAAGTTAATTATACTTTCTTAAAAGATCTGCACGAGTTTGCTGCTTATGCAATGGGGCTTTCTGGATATAAAGCATGACACCTTTTTAAACTGATCTGAAAATGGCTCAATGCAGAATGATTTATGAAAATTCATTGGTGAAGCTGGAATGAAGCTAGATGTGAGTGTGTACGGCCTTTTAAAGTTTGACTATGACTATCGCACAAATGTTTAAGAGGGGTCACTTTGGCTTTCCTATTCATTTCCTCAAATGTGAGGCCAAGATGAAGGAGGGAAGGTATAGTTCACAAGTTGCAATCAGTCAAATGTTCAAATAAGAAATCTTCCCTATGAAAATGTTTTCATTCCTCATGCTGTCTTCATGGGACCACAGTGTCTTTCCCATCTTAGGTACTGGAAAAGAAGAAAAGAAGGAAAGGGAAGGGGGTTGCATACATGACAGAGGATGTCTACTTTTTTAGGCTTCTACTGGGATTCTAGGTGACAATTTCAGAGAGTCTATGCCAAATAAAAACCTCCTTACAAGCTAGGGTAGGAAAGAGAAATGGAGTCCCATACCCACAATTCCCATTTAAGGATATAGGGTTTATGATAGTTTTTTTTGAGGGGGCAGGGTGTTGTGACCAAATACACTCAAAGAGTTGATTTTGGCTTACAAATCCGAGTACAGTTCATCACAGTGGGGAGGTCATGGCTTCATGTTCCTGAAGCAGCTGATCACATGGCATCTTCTGCCAGACAGTGCTCCTCTCACTTTCTCCTGCTTCTCAGTCTAGGATTCTAGCCAACGAATGATGCTACCCATTTAGAGTGTGTTTTCCCACCTCAGCTGACACAAACTACGGAATCCCTCACACACAGGTTCAGAAGCTAGCACAATCCAGTTAATTTTCACAGAAATCCCCTGAGGCTTTTCTCTTATGTGATTCTAAGTTGGTCTTTGAAGTTGGCCATTGATATTAACCAGTGTACCTACACAATAGACCCAATCTCTTAAAAATTCCACTGCCTCCCAATGAGGCCCGGCTAGAAAATAAAACACACTAGCCTGTAGGTAGTGTTTAGTATCTGTGTTGACTTGAATAAGGGTCTTGGGTATTAGAACACATCGTACCCAGTTGATGGCACTGTTTAGGGAGTTTTATCATGCATTACCTAGCTGCAGGAAAAACAATACTGGGGAAGACTTTTGAAGGTTCATAGCTTCACCCCACTTGTAGGTCATTCTCTACTTTTCTTGTGGTTGAAAATGTGATCTCAGCTTCCTGCTTCCAGTACAAATGCCTTGACTTCCCTGACATCCATTATGGCAAATACACTTCTATAAATTGCCTTGGTAATTGTCTTAGATCACAACAGAAAAAGTAACTAACATGAAATCTAAACTATAGTACATAATTATTTTCTAGTAGGGCTCTAAACATGCTGGGATAATGATAATGTCTATTTCCTAGACAGTGTTTTTCCTATACAGACATTCTTAATTGAACCAGTTGTGCACATGATCTTGAAACTCTGTAATAGAAGTTATTTAAACTAAGTGCTAATCCATATTCATTACTAACTTGTTTTTTTTAACCACTGAAGCAATGTGTGGCCCTCTTGTGTATATTTTCCCTGCTGAGAATATAAAATGGTTACCTTTCTTCTCATTTTCTGTGTGACAAACTACTTCTAGGTATAAGCTTTGCAATATAAGGTTGTCACTCAATATAAATGTTCTACAAGCACTCCAGGTTTTGCATATTAAAGGAAGTGAATTTTTAATTGTGTAATTATGCCAATGTATTTTCTCATTTCCTATTGTTGTAAAATATCTACAACATAATTTACCAGTTTTATCAAGGGGGAAGTTAGTCTTCTCATTACCTGGATTATTCTAATTTTTATTTAGTTAGTTAGTTAGTTATTGTTTTTATTGAGCTGTATATATTTTTCCTTAAAAGTACAATTCAGTGTCATTAGGCATGAAGACTTATGTGTGCAAGCACCACTGTCATACATTTTCAAAACATTTTCCTCAACCCACACTCAAACTTCTTTTTAATAAAAAAAACACTATTTATTTCATTTTCCTATCCCTTGTGTGGATGATACGATTCTTTCTTTCTCTGGTTTTGGTAACTATATAGATGTAATGAGGCCACATTTGTCGTTTCAGTTGTCTGACTTCATTAAACAAAATGCCTTGAAGATTTCTTTTCCTTTAGGTGCAACTTTTGATCAAAGTACACACAAAAGTGCAATAAATTAATAATAAAATGAAATAAATGAGCTTGGAATTTCTTCAACTTAATAATAAAATGAAATAAATGAACTTGGAATTTCTTCAACTGTCTAGCGAGTCTAAGAAGATTCTAGAACAGTATTTAGAAGGCTGTGCATGATGTGGCAAAACAGGATCTAAGGATAGATCTTTACAGGCTGAGTGTTCCAATGTCTCTCACTGTATAAAGTCTGGCTGTGGATCTCTGTATTTGTTTCCATCTGCTGCAGAAGGAAGCTTCAAGGCACTGATATCATAGCAGAATGTCACTAGTCATTTTATTGCTATTTTTTTGTTTGTTGTTTTTTTAGAACAGTAGTATTTGGTTTTGTGTTTGGTGCCTGTGTTATCTAGGTTCAGGTTCTTGATCACTTAAGCTGGTCAAGTGTGGGTTCCTTCTCATACAGAAGACCTTAAGTCAAATCAGATATTGGCTGGTTACTCCCACAAGCTTTGCCCCATCATTACTTTAGCATATATTGCAAGCAAGATACATTGTAGATCAAATAATTTCTCTCTAGGTCTGTGCTTATATCTCTTTTGGTAGCATGCAGAGTACATTCCTGTACCAAAGGCTGTAGAATGCATGGATAATAGCTCTATGTAGGCACCAGCTTGACTTCTCCACTTTCAATGAGTTATGTAGGCATTGCCTTCAGCAATGGGACCTTGTTATCAGCTTGTGGAGAGTAACTTATCGTCTTGGCAACAGCGTCAATTTTTTTTTCTGAATTACCATGGGATCCCTTTTGTAAACAACTCAAATAGATGTAACTCAGTCCTGGTGCTGGAAGCTTAATTTGGTGGCAAGAGATATCTAGTTCTGGCTCTGTATCCCTTATTATTTGGCAGTTTTATTTAGAACATGCTCATAAATGTATATATTTTAGGAAGCTTCTACTATATTAGGCTTCCATACTCCCCCTCAAATGACCTTAATTTTAGCTGTCTCTTGACATATTCCCTCCTTTCTTCCCCTCTTCCCTCATGACTTGATCCTGCTATTCTACCCCCAACCATCCATAACTATCAGTTCTATTTCCTATTTCTACAGAGATCTGTCTCCCCTAGTTCTTTATGGTATACCTAACAACTGTGTTTGTATGGATTGTCATTTGGTTATCATTGACTTAACAGCTAATATCCACATGTAAGGTAATAAATTTCATATTTCTCTTTCTGGATCTGAGATATCTCACTCGGGATGTTTCTAGTTCTAATCATTTACCTGTGTTTCATGATTTTATTCTTTTAACATCTGAGTAATACTTCATTGTGTAAGTGTACCACATTTTCTCATCCATTATTCTATTGAAGGACAGCAGGGCAATTTCCAATCTTTGACCACCAAGAATAGAGCAGTAATGAACATGATTAAGTAAGTGTCTTCATGGTAGGATGAAGTGTCCTTTAGGTATGTGCCCAAGAATAGTATAGTTGGTTCTTTTTATTGATTTTTATTGAGCTATACATTTTTCTCTGCTCCCCTACCTGCCTCTCCCCTCCCCCCTCAATCCTCCCCCAAGATCCCCATGCTCCCAATTTACTCAGGAGATCTTGACTTTTTCTACTTCCCGTGTAGGTTAGATCTATATAAGTCTCTCTTAGTTGGATCTTGAGACAAATCAATTCCCATCTTCCTGAGGAACTGCCACAGTTATTTCCACAGTGACTGTACCATTTTTCACTCCCACCAGCAATGGATAAGTGTTCCCCTACTCTGGATCCTTGCCAGCATCACTACACTGCTCTTTTGGTGGCATCTATGCATGAATATGAATTTATTTGCATAGATTGTAATCTGCAGAGAACACAAAAAGTGAAGAACAGCTTTTCTTTAATATGATATGTTTTTCTTTTCATAACAACTTTACATTAAGGCTCAGAATATTGAATGTGAGACTTCTAAGAGGTAGGAATAACATATCACAGTGATCTGTCCTAGTTACAATTAACTTTTGTGAGCACTAAGCTTACTTACCAAGCCAAGTTCACCTGATATTGTGAGGAATGGAAACAGGTTTGGGTAGGAGGGGACACAGCAAGACTGAGGCTATGACAATTTTACTGAGAGCAATCATACTTTTTATACCTTTATCAGAAACATAATGGAAATTACCATAATCAATAAAGCTGTAGTTGCCAAGATACAATGAAGTTTGCAAGTTATACAGGACATGCAAGATTAATGTCTAAGATCAATTGTCCTGCCAAGCTTCCATGCTTCCTTGACTACTAAGGGACATACAGAGAAACACAAAGTGGTCATAAATGCTTCACTGCCTAATGGAGTGAACCGTCTCTCAGGAACTGGAAGGCACAGTTCCTAGGAGCCACGGACGCTAACTTGAGAAACCTATGACAAGGTATAGAAGAGTGTTCCTTAATGTGGAATATAAACGGAATCGAGAACCTGTGGTTCCAGGGTGGCACTTGTGCTTTGGATGTGCAGCACCTTCCAAAAGTGTTGTGTATTAAAAGCTGAGATCTCATCTAGTAGATCTGTTTTGTGAAATTCTAGAAGCGAAGAAGGACCTAGCTGCAAAGGTGTGTCACTGGAGGCTTAAGACTGTTTGTCCTTCCTTTCTCCCCTTTTTTCCTCCTCCTCCCTTCTCTTTGCTGCCGAGCAATTACATGTTGCCACATGCTCATTCCAGCATGAGGTTCTGCCTCACCATAAGTCTAGGAATCAATGGTGTCAAAAGCAATGGCCTGAAATCTCTGAATCATGAATATGGGAATAAACGCTTGCACACGTAAGCTGTTGATGTGGAGTACTTTCTTCACTGTGATGAACTATTATCTAGTACACTACTAGACAAGAGAGTCATGACTGTGGCTGGACAGTGGTTCTCTGGGAGTCAAAGGCTTGGCCAAACATCTATCCCTGAGCATTGTAAAGCAGGAAATACTTATTAGATTCATTGTTTTCAGAAGTGGGAAAGAGGTGGGGGATTTCTTAACCATGACTACTTCAATATCATCACGCACAGGTAACATATCTCAAAGATGAGGAGTTTGCAGTACAGCCAACTGAGAAAACAGTTGTGAAAAATAAAACCATTGTGTTGAAATAAAAAAGGTTCAAACAGTACCCATTAATACAAACAGCATGCCTCTTTCTATTTTATCTCAATTTCCTCAATAAAAATATTTTTGTTATTAAAAAACATCTGTAATTAATAGTTCATGGATTTTATGTTTCTAGTCAGTTTATACTAAGTTAATTAAAATTTTATTACATACCAAATTTCTGAGCATACAAAGACAAAGAGAATATGGACACTTCCTCTTGAAGATTTCATGTGATAATGGACAACTATGCTAATAATACCTTAACCTGTTCCTTTAGTTCTGTGAGAAGATATGGTTTGCAAGTCACTACTTTAACAGAATACACCTGGCTTTTCCAAGGAGTCATCATAAAAAAGTTATGCAATGAAATATCTGGAACTAACTATGCATACACTTGGTTATTTCTCATAGGAAAAGGGAAGTAACAACACAGAATGGAAATTTGTCGTCATGTACATTGGGCTTCTATTCACAAGTGTACTGAAGACGTCCTTCCTTACATGTAAATATTCCCACTCCCTGCCTTTGCTAAGTCTGATGCTATATGAGCTGATGTGACAAAATATAATATGAGAGAAGTGGGAATAAACATCTGTACTATAAGTAACTGCAATGAAGCGTTTAATTTTTTCTCTTGGTTAGTTGTGAGTCATCTATTTGTCATAACGCATTGCAATTGTTTTCTTGGTGAATTCTTTTGTATAAGTGTACCAATATTAGGATAAGAAGAGATTATTTCCTCCACTAATTATCTTGGATAAAGGATACCCGAATCATTTTCATTTGACATTTTGTATTTTTCATAGCATGTTTTTATGCTGAGAATAGGGAGCACCAATGTGACTAATCTATTCACATAATGAAGTTGTCTAAATGTACTGCTAGAACTTTCTACTTATTTACAAATAATTGCTAGGAATAATGTGTTCAGAGAAGTTAAAATAAATCAGTCAAAATGCCTGATGAAAACAAAAGAAAATGAGGGGCTAGGGAGGTTGCTTGGTAAGAGCACTTGTCACACAAATATTAGCACCTGGGGAAGACCCCTCAGCACTCACACAAAAGACATGGTGAGGTCAATCCACTCCTGCAAACGTAGGGTTGCAGAGCATGCATGGGGCAGAGCCAGAAGGCTCCTGAGGCTGGAGAGCTGCCAGCCTAGATTCACCAAGAGACCCTGCGTTAAGGGAATACAGAGTGACAGAGCGGGACAACCATTGTCGTCCTTTGGGCCTTCATGTGTACACATAGGGGCCACACATACCATGTGATATACACACGTGATACATACACACATACACACTACATACACACAACCAAACACACATGCAATACACACAATCAAATAAAAAGGAAGTCAGCATGAGGCTACAATCAGGAATTAGCCTAAACCTATTAATACGGTTTCACAAATAGACTCACTAGTTCGAAGACGCACTTGTGATTGAAGAAATAACTCAAATATCAACACAATGGCTGAGCTGACAGTCTATTCAGGGGAAACTAAAGACTTTCTTGTGGAAATGTTGTATTGTGTCCCCATAGCTGGGCAGTACCTCCTGTGATAGCACCCAGTGAGTGTGAGTGTGATCTCAGGCTAGCGCTGAGGTTGAAGAATTGCAGCACAGCCTTGTTGGAGCTCCCACGTCACCTGAAAGGAACTGCGCTGCAGCACAACCTTGTTGGAGCTCCCACGTCACCCGAAAGGAACTGCTATCCACACTCCATCAAGTGTGCCACAGTGCTACTGGCTTGTGAGGTTGAATGCACTGTGGTTCTTTTGTGGACTGTCACCACAGAGAGGGAATCCTCTGCAGACAGAAGCCCTGTCTGCTCCCTCTACTTCTCAGCTTCCACGTGGCTACCAATAACTGCTTCATGTTAAACTCTACCATAGAGTTAATATGGTTTTACCATAGCTCAATAAAACCTCTCCCTAAAGGCCCTAGTCGGCAACAGATATGGCTGTATAGAGTTCAGCTCTGATCCCTGAAGCTAGAACCCTAAAAGCTTGACTGACTGACTGACTGACTGTTCATATTGCTCAGTATTTTTAGGAACTAATGATCTCAGAGTGTCTCCTGCTCTGATAAGGGGGAGAAGTGACTCTGAAACCTACCTAGATTCATTCTGAATATCTTAGTCTAGCTAAGTAACTCTATTACCTTTTTTATCCATTTGCAGACATGTGTGAGATCATTTTATTTAAAAATAAAGCCACATATATTATATAAAAAACTTAGAATGGATTACATTATTAAATATAGGGATAAAACTACAGATATTTTACAAAAATACAGGATAAAATATTTGGAAATGCTAAGCTAAAGTGAGCACACACACACATACATGTATACACACATGTGCACACACATACATACACACATTTGCACACACACACACACACACACCAACTCACCTGCTCTGTTCTAGGCAGATGTGAGCAGCTACTGCCCAACTCTGCGTAGATGCCTTCAGTAAGCAGAAGTGTTTGTGTTCACAAAAAACAGAGCACACAGAGATCGACTCTGACATGGCAGAAAGTGCTTCATGTTAGGTGTCTAGTTGAGCCCAAGTGTGTGACAGGACTCCAGGCATCTTGTGTACCTTTTGCTTTAGCCACAGTAGCCAGAGCTTGTGCGGCCTCAGCCCAGGCCTGTCACAATCTTCTCTGGAGCAATGTGGCAATCAAAGCAGGCTGCCCTGCCTATGGGCACTCAACCAAATAAGTACGGACAGGAGTCTTTGGGAATGAGAAAACAATGGAGCTAAAGCAGGCTAGAGGCCCACCCAGCCTCACCTTGGTACCTAGGGAGGGCCATCCCATGCACTTTATTGAGTTCTCCCACTTCAGGAAGAACATTTCCTTGGGGTAAGCATGCTGGCCTTTGCAGCCCCAGCTTGGACTGCTTCAGGACACAGCAGTAAGGCTCAGGCTGGGTTCGGTCTGCACGCCAGAGGGAGCCCTTGTTCCCAAAACTGTGTCCAAGACCTGAGTATCCTGGAAGGTTCAGGAACAGCCTTGAACAGCAACTTCATGACACCTTGTGGAGACAGCAGCATACTGAAGGGTGAAGTCTCAAGGCAGTAAGTCACAGGTGACCCAGTCTTAGAAGAATCTATGAGAAGCTCTGTCATTTGCTTGTACCTCTGTATGTAGGGACATTCTGGTAATTAAAAAGCAGAAACACACAACCCTTCTCAGTAGTCTAGTAAATATATGTGCACCAATCTCAAATGTTATCTGTTTTTAACAGATGTGGTCAGGTAAATATTAGTGTTGTAGCTTTTTACAATTAAAGTTCTCTAAAAATATTTTTTGGAAAAAGAAGCCTCAACCCTACTCAAAGAACTAGCGGCAACTGAGGAAAGTTGGGGGTGGAGAGGTTGTCTTCCCCAGAGAAGAGCACACCAGCTGGTTAAGTAGTGCCAAGCTGTCAACCCAGAAAACATACATACAAGTAACATTGTGTGGAAAGACCAGTTTCTACTTAGAAAGATATATTTATATGAATACAATAACAATTCATGAAAAATGAAGCCATAAGTTTGAAGGAGAGCATGGAAGGGCATATGGGAGAGTTTCGATAAATGTAATTATAATCTCAAAAATAAAAAAAATAAAATGCAGTATGATTTTGCTAAGCATTCTTAACTGAAGCTTGTTGTCATTTGCACATGGTAAATGAACACTTATGAAGTGCTAACCATCCCTAACCATTCCTGGAAAGGTCAGAGGTAGACTGAGATTCTTCTTCCTCCTGTTAGTATAGGTGTTCAGGCATGGGATGGTAGCCACTGCTAGTCTTGGGAAGACGAATATAGCCAAGAAGTGCAGGGACAACATCAGGACCCCATGTTCCATAAAGGGCCCTTGGTCCCTGGCCAAAGCCCATTTTCTGTGGACAGTAGTCACAGTGTGTGACTGAAATATGTATCAAAAGCACCATGGCCAGAAATGAGTTGCTATCTCTTGTTACCTATGGATTATCTCTACAGTCACTCCAGCCTAGATTGCCAGGGTCCAGTCTCATCTGGTCACTGGGGGATTTAAACATCTCAATATGAGAGTAACTGACCTTCCTGATGTATTGTGGCTGTGGAAGTAGCTCCATTGTGTGCTTAGATCACCCAGTTCTTGATGTGCATGAGTGACTAGTGTAATTCTGCAGTGGCTTGTTCTCGGAACATTTTTTGCCACCCATGATAGCAAGTCAGCATTGGAAACACTGCTCTGCGAAAACAGGAGCTCAACTGGACATGACCAATAACAACACAAGCACAGAGAATGGTTTTCTGTGTCCCGCTCCTCTCAAGGAGGAAGGAGAAACGCCTGACTTGCGAAGAGACTAGGTTACAAGTAGCACTGGAGTATCCTGATTTCGGGAGGTCACACCAAATGATGCTGCCTTGAAACTGATGGCTACTGTGGGGGCAAAGCTATGCAAGGTCCTGTGGTCACACTACCTGCATATCAGACACAGTCTTGAAGCTTTGTTTCCTGGTATAGTTGTGATGCTCAGTTTTGTGAATTTCTTGCATTGTGGACTTGGCTCTTCCTAGAAATCTACTTTTGTGCTAATGAACAGAAACCCCCCCTCCTCCATCCTAAATGCCTTATAAGTCAGAGAAGTGTTGAGGATCCCGTATTCATGTCACAGACCTGAGAAGACTTGCGTACCCATCAGAGTTTCCATTTGGATGAGTCCTTTGGAAACATCCCCCATGTCATCCACACTCCTATTGACATAAATTTGAGAGTGCTTTACCCTTAAAAACAAAAACATCTTTTTCATTTTATACGTTGGCAGCTCTTGAGATGATTGGTGAAGGATTGTCAGGGCTTACTTGATTAGGATTCCAAACACTTTAGACACACCTTCTCCGGAGCCCTAACCACGCATTCATTGGTCTGATAGCCAAGACTTCATTAATTCAATGTGCAATAGCAACTCTTAGCTTTTGCATGTAAATTTGGCACAAAGACCTGGACTTCATACAATAAAGTTGAAATCCCAATCATTTATCAATTATGATTTAGCTAATACATTTATAAAACAATATTTACCCATGTGCAATTGAGGATAATGATCACAGAGGACCATGAATAAAAGATGAGCACATGTAGGCATGGATATGATCATTCTTAGCTGATAGAAACATACTGACCAAATGACCACAGATACAACAATTCCAAAAAGCCAAGAGAATAAGAGATGGCCTTGGGAAAATACAACTACATCAGTGATGGATGACACTGGCAAGTGGCATAAGAGCTGTGATACTGTACACACCTTTAATCACAGAACTAGTGAAGCAGAGGCTGTCGTATCTTTGAGTTCAAGGCCAGCCTGGTCTATAGATTTCCAAGACAGTAAGGGCTACATAGAAAACCTTGTCTGGGAAAAAATATCATTCTGTTAGGCTATTCCTTGCCTGGGAAGAGGTATCAGTTCCAAGCTAGTGACAGAGCTGCAGATGTGACTCTAGTCCTGCTACCCCAGAAACAGAATGTTAATGAACTTCCCCCTCAGTTTACTTTGGGGGATAAAAGATGTTTGGAAAATAAACATGGGTGATCTTCAGGATTTGAAAGAACCCTTCCAGTATTGCTATGTGAACTGTGCTCAATTATTCCCATGCCTCCACACTGGTCCAGAGATATAGTTTATGTTGGGACACCAGACCCCAACAAATGGGTCATGGAAGTGATCATAATGGTAGATGATGGAGAATAAAGAGATTTAGAGAGAGAGAAATAGTCATAGAAACTAGGCTATGGTAAAAGTATGAGAATCAGACAGCCCAAAGAAGTCTAATAAGACCGGAAACACTTTCTAAATGGGCTGACCCCTGAACTAACACGCAAGTAAAAATGGATATATTAGGCAGAAGGGGAGAAGGAGAGTATTCTAAATAGAATAGTTTGAGTGTAGGCCTAGAATACAATAGACTGAAGGATGCTGAAGCAGGAAAAAGTATGAATGCAGAAAGAATCTTCAGCTCATGCCAGAAACAGAAGAACAGAGCAACAAGCAAGAAGTAATGCTCAGATTACATTCTGAAGAGGGAAAACAGCAAGGACCTTATGCAGAAAATTGTAGGCCTGCAGGAAGCAGGGAGAAAGTTGTGGAAACTCACGGAAACCACCAAAGAGTCAGAAGGAAACACTGGGCAAGTATCAACAAATGTTAAATGTTTCTTCAGAATGTAATAGAAAGAATCAATATCATAAAATGCCACAGAGGTGAAATAGCAGCAAGCAGGCATGTGTCCACAGAATTGAACAACAAGGTTCACCCCAAGACATTCTTCAAAAGTTTCTTCCCAGTGTACCTCAAAACCTTTAAGGACCAGTGTTTAGGTCAACTATTGGTTGTCTCTGATATTTCCCTACACACTGGTGAGATATTTTATTTTTCCTAACACAGTACCACTTTTTGTTGGGAAAACAGCATGCCTCGTTCAGAGTTGGAAAACACTTGGCTTTTCCATTTTTTTATTTTTCAACCTAGGAACGTGCAATTCAGTTCTAAAATAAGTTCAAGGACAAAAGCCAGCATGGAAAGGTGCAAGATTGGAAAGGTGAGATTTTCTCGGGTCTGTGACAATGCCTGAGTGACTTGTTCTGAGTCACACTGCCTTCAGATTTCCAGGAAATATACTACAAAGATGCTGCTTACACCACTGGTTGGTAAGGTTTCCTGTTGCCTATAGCTGTGTATTTGGAGCTCATCTTCTGTCTATTTGTGTTCTCTCCATAAGAGAACAGATTTTTTTTCATTCTTATATTTCCCATAGGTTGTGAGAGTCACAACCTATGCCCCCAACTCAGGTTCAGTCACTCATCCTCAATTAATTAGAAGAGTCAAATTAAAAGTAGAAATCAGAAAAGGAGATTTGTTCAGTGTGGCCACATTGGGGAGAGGGAGAAAATGAACCAGCCACTTTTCCTTCTCCCAGACAGAAATTCCTGGGGAAAATCTCCATTTATCTAGGGTCCATTATTTAATAGTCTGATAGCCAGACTGAGAGACACAAATGTCAATTTTTTGTTTGTTTGTTTGCTTGCTTGTGGGATTTTGTTTTTTCTTGTCTTGTCTTCTTGCCTTGTTTTGTATTGTTTTTTGTTTTATTGAGATTGGGTTTCTCTGTGTAACCCTGACTGTCCTAGAACACACTCTGTAGACCAGGATAGCCTCCTATTCTGGAAGTAAAGGTATGTACCACCACACCCAGCTCTCCAGTGTCGATTTAGAATATTTTCATTTCTGTAAATCCTGTTATATTTCCACCATGTGGAGTGTGAGGGATTGAACTCAGATCAACAGGCTTGTGGCAAACACCTAACCCTCTGAGCCATCTGCTGGTTCTAGAAATTTCCTGTTCGTCATTATTGTTTTGCCTGTCCAAAACACTCTTTCCATTCATCTTCACAAACTTAGATTTAAAAACATATTTATGAATCTACATATGACAATATGATATTATGACAATTACAATAAGACATTCTTATCAAAACAATTTAGATGGTGGCTCCAGCTAGAAGTACATGACACATTTTTCCTATTCAGGTCCAGGTAGTACAGCAACTGTCACTGTTCCTCGGATTCTTAAGAACCTGAACTATGAAGTGTCAATCACTGCTGGATTTCACTGAAGTTCTGTATATAAAAATATTGGCATGCAAGATAATTTTTGTTCAGTGACAGATGCTCAATACAGACAAAAAAGGAAAGGAACATATGGAAGGCCGCAGTATCAAAAATATCAGAGAAAAGGTAAAGAAGTGAGGGCCACTGATCTAGATTGGACTCTTCCCAGGTCAGATGTGCAGTGGGCCTTTTATTTTTCTTTTCAGTGTAGTGAAGCAAACCTGAGGCATTGATTATTAAGAAGTAAAACAATAAAGAGGCATTCCTTGGGGTTATGATTATGAAATTTGGAACCTGTGGCAAACTCTCCTGTTTTCCATTCCATTCCATTCTAACTGCATTTGATTGATCCTTTATTCTCCACATACAAACCTTATCAGGGACTTGTAGGACCTTGCACAGTCCACTTATTCTTATCTTTGACTGTTTTCTGTTATCAGCAGCCAAACATTCATCTAGATACCACTAAAGCATCTCTCTTAGAGTTCTGGCAGGCCTCTACTCAGGTACAGCTCAGTTATTGAATTTGTTCAGCAGAAAAGGCTTTTGGGATGAGTCAGAGTAAGCAAAATTAGTGAAGTTATTGCTGTAAATACAAAGACAAGACTCATTTGAAGAGAGTCGATTGCAAACCTTAAGAGAGGAATGCACCCAAGTGCTTCAGCAATATACCTGGAGGCTTTTAAGTTCCTTATGTAACAGGACTGAAAAGAAACAAAGATATTCTAAACAGACATAGTGTCTTAGTCTGTTAGACTATGGAAACAATGAACCCCAAATAGATGGGAATGTCCTCATGACTTTTACGCTGGGAGAAGGAAAAGGTGAAAATGAGAGGGAGCCTCATCTTCCTGAAAGATATTTCATACAGTTCTAATAATGTGTCAATTCACATTAAAAGAGGAGAATGAAGTTCAGATACTGATGGGGCAATGGCAGGTGGGACCAAATCTTGATTATACTGCTTAGATATACATATCCTTGGCCCTCTACTCAAACTTTAATCTCATTTCTTGACCTCAAAAATGAACTCAGGGAATTCATTGGATCTCTTTACCCTTCTCATTATGGGTATAATGAATAAATCATCCTTTTCTGCTTTCTGCTTTTAATTTGACTTTTTGATTGGCATATCGAGGGTAGACGACTGGACCTGAATTGGGACACAGGTTGTGGCCTCTCAATTCAATAACACCCAGTCTGCCACTTAGTTCAGATAATAAGGAAAAAATATGCTTTTATCTTATACACAGAATTGTATCATTGAGAGTAGATTTTCAAGATATATAAGCAAGTTTGCAGCTGGAAAAGGGAGTGTAAGTGGGACTAAACTGCTGATAAAAATGTTCTTACTTAGACATAAATGACAAATGATGTTGTGTGGCTATTCCTTGGTAGATACAAGTCAACATCTACTCATCTCTTATATGGTACTGTTGATAGATCAAAGAAACAATTATTCTGACTGAACCGATGCATGTATTGGTTTTCTTTACAGGAACATTAGAGAGGGGCTACTTACAAGAGGAATGTTGACTCAAAGGTGGCTGCATCACTAAAAAAACAAGTACAAATCTGAGGGATGATCATAGAAGTCACATCTCTAAATTAAGATATCTACTTCCCTGCCCCCATATCAACCCTTCCTCCATCCCAACCATCCCATTCCCCCAAGCTTTCCCCATCCTCCCCT
>LOJH01019758.1:837-12480 GCA_001685095.1 Ellobius talpinus | reverse complement strand
CACCATGTGGTTGCTGGAAATTGAACTCAGGACCTCTGGAAGAGTAGCCAGTGCTCTTATCCTCTGAGCCATCTCGCCAGTCCCAACCAGTCAAGATTTTATAGCAACACTCTGTCTTTCCATAAATAAGGGCTGGAGAGATGGTATTTAACAATTAAGTTATCCATGTGATATATCCAAGCACCATATGGGAACAGCTGGGCACGGCCACACATGCCTATATGAAGGCAGGATTGCTCAGGCTTGCTGGCCACCAACCTGGCTTCAGGTTCAACAAGAGACAGTATTCTTGGGAATATGGCAGAGAGTGAAAGAGACCTTGTCTCAAGGGAATACGGCAGAGAGTGAGAGCAGGAATCTGACGTTCTCTGGCTCCCATGTACACATGGGCCCACATTGCCTGTGCTTATGTATCACACTCACATGCACATACACAGAAACAAAATAAATTCTAAAAGAAAAGGGATAAAAACCTACTCCCCTTAGCTCTGACTCATAGTGAGCCATTCAGAGGCCCCATCCCCAGTGACCTACCTTCCGCCAGGCCACCCCTTCCATCACAGCTAGGGCCAGGTGTCCACCTTATGAACTCTGGGGGGACTCACTGAAGGGCAGCTGCAGCTGCTGTTGGCAGTGTGGGTGTAGAGCAGTCACAGGTGTGTTGCACCGAGGCTTGATGGTCTCAGCAGATGTCACCCTTTGCTCATAGTCGGCAACTCCCAACCCAGCTCTTCATGAATGGATGCATGAGCAAGTGGTGTTTCAGGCCACCATAATCCTCGTAGTCTGGATGTGGGCTGTGTACGTGTGTACATGTGAGCCTGTGGATTAAGTGGTTTGAGGAGAATCCCACATGGCTCTTCCATGACTGAGTGACCCACACTGAGGTCAGGGTAGGCACAGACAGGCCTGAAATTGCATCAGGATAAGCCACTTAGTGGTAGAGACATACCTGAGACTCCCCTCACTGAAAGGTGCTGCCCACACGTGATTCACGGTGAAGGGTGAAGCTCTGGCCACCCACTCACACTGCCATCTCTTCACCCAAGGAAGGCCATCACTGCCACCGCTTTGAAGGAGGCCTGGGCAGCCATCATCCTCCAGAAGCATTGCCGAGGGTACCTGGTCCGCAATCTGTACCAGCTGATCCGCGTGGCCACCATCACCATCCAGGCCTACACCCGCGGCTTCCTGGCCAGGAGGCAGTACCGGAAGGTACGGACTAAACTCAGGCTGCTGTTCCTCATCGTGCCTTCCTCAGTGCAGGGGTTCCAGTGAGAGAGGCATCCGCACTGCCCTGAGGGTTTGCCTGAGGGGCTGCTTCAGAAGACTGGGGTGAAGGGCTCAGTGGGTCAGTGATGGGAGACTCCTGCCCTGCACTGTGGATGTCCTGGGCTGACTCTCTGGGATGACAGACCTGGAGAGAGAAACAGGAGGTCTGGTTGACATCTCACAAGGTTCCCTCTCCAGTTGCTGCAGGAGCACAAGGCTGTGATCCTTCAGAAGTACGCGCGGGCATGGCTGGCCCGGCGTAGATTCCAGAACATCCGCAGGTTTGTGCTCAACATTCAACTGACTTACAGGGTTCAGCGTTTGCAGAAGAAGCTGGAGGATCAGGTAACTGTCTGTGTGTGTGTGTGTGTGTGTGTGTATGCGAGTGCACATGTGTGTATGTATGTGCATGTTCATGTGTGTAAATGTACATGTGTGTGCGTGTTTGAACACTCTCTGCCTTATTCTTTTTGAAGCAAGGGCCGCCAGTCAAACCCAGAGCTTGCTCACATGGCTAGTGGTGCCTACTAGCCAATTTTCTTTGGGAATCCCCTGTTTCTACCTTCTAAGACTAGAGTCACAAGCAGGCCCCCATGATCACCTGACATTATTTTTACGGATTCTGGGAACCCGAACTCTAGCACTTTAACTTTGGAGGCAAGCATTTTAATATTGGAGCCACCTCCCCAGCCCTCTACCGCTGCCTGTCTATTCTGACCCGTGGAGTGTGCCGTCTGTGTTGCCCACCCCATGGTCTCCAGAGATACCCAAATTCCCTCTTTAGAAGTCCTTTTTTTATCAAATAGTCCTACCTCAGGTTGATGGATGAAAGCACAGCATATGATTTTTGAGGTAAACACAACTTAGCCTCTAGTATTAAAATTGTTGCGGAGTCCCAGAAGCAGATGGACCGCCCATGACAAGCGTCACTAGCTCAGAAAGACTCCACCTCACTCAGTTCTGTGGGAAGAGGCTAATAAATGTCACTTGTGGTAAATGTGACTGTGGTAGATAGATAGATGCCACGGTGCTGCGTGAGGCATGAATGCCGCGGCTGCTTCGCTCTGGACAAACCTCTGACCCTGAGTCTTTTTCTTCAGAGCAGAGAGAACCATGGACTGGTGGAGAAACTGACCAGCCTGGCCACTCTGCGGGCTGGTGACCTGGAAAAGATTCAGAAGCTGGAAGCAGAGCTGGAACGAGCGGCCACCCACCGACACAGCTATGAAGAGAAGGGCAGGCGATACAGGGACACAGTGGAGGAGGTCAGAAGGGGGAGTCCACACTCCTGTCTCTGCAGAGGAGGCAAATGTTGCTCCTGCCACAATAAAGCAGGGACTTCACAGCCCTGACAGAGGGAGCCCAGGGGCCTGGACTCTGGGGGGAATCGTGTGCTTAGGGAAGGGACCAGCTGCTCTCTCTGTCTTCCTTTACAAGTGGACACAAAGCCCAGGGGACACTGCTGACTGCTTCCTTCTTTCCTCTGCTCCATTGCTTGTCCACCTACATGGGCCCTGGAGGCACCCGTCTCTGACCTGCACTGCAGAATCTGGGAAAGAGTTTATCTCTGTGGTTGAGTGAGAAATCCCAACATCCTAGATTCATATCTTGACTTTGCTGCTGGCCAATGTGCAGCTTGGCCAAGTCACCGACCCTCTGAACTTTAGCTTCCTTGTATTTAAAATAGAAATGGCAAAGGGGGGCAAGAAAAAGATTTAAGGGTAACGTTTTCCAGAGAAATAATTTAGTCAGTGCCCACCGTGGGCCCCACACAGGCACTAGCAGGTGAATCTAGCATATTCTAACCGAGTTTCTTTTATTACCACCCATTCTCCTGTGCCTTTCAAAGGCTTGAAGCTTCCACATTGGTAGCCATGATTACCCAGGGGGCTTCCCTTTGCCCTTCCTGTGACCTAGTACTCGGGGTGCCCACAATGCTGCTGCTGCCTTTTCTGGGTCTGCCCGTCATGGCCATCACCATCACAGGGTCTATACTTCCAGCCCCACAGGCCTCTCTCATCAAGAGAAGCTGAAGTTACGGATTCTGCCCTGCTTCCCTCCCTTCTACACCACAGCAGTGTGAAAACAGGAAGCCAGTGTGTGTTGTGACCTAAGCAGCTATTACCACAGTTAACTAATAAGCTGCCCTGGGTACCCAGAGCTCAGGAGAAGCCTGAGACAGTCCTTGGACTTGGGATTTTCTCCCAAGTGTCAGCTGTCAGTCATGGCTGGGGAGGTGGGTGGGACCGGTGTCTGATTTGAAGTCCCCTTGGGCCCCTGATTCTGTCACTGGTGCGATTGTTACTCTGGCCTAAGCCGAGCAAGATCATGTGATTGAAGAGCACAGGGCTTGTCACAAGGGCCAGTGGCAGAGACTTCGCCAAGGTCTCCTCATGTCCCTTCATTTCACTAGAGGTTGTCGAAGCTGCAGAAACACAATGCAGAGCTGGAGTTGCAGAAAGAGCAAGCAGAGCTGACGCTGCAAGAGAAGACCGAGGAGCTGAAAGGTAGCCAGCGCTGGGCGTCACTCAGCAGTGTGGCTGTAGCCAGGCCTCCGCTCTGTACTGGGCCCATCACACATGAAGGGGATAAGTGCATTTAGAAGGTGCTTGCCTCACCCCGTCTGCACCCCATAGTCAGCAGCCCTAAGGTTTTGCCCAAGGACAAGAATGTGAGTGTGTGGTGTATTGTATGCTCGTGCATACTGTGTTGTTGGTGTGTGTGAGTCTGAGTGTGTATGAGTGTATGTGAGAGTATATATATAAGAGTATATGAGAATTTGTGTATGAGTGTGAGTGTGCAAGAGTATGAGTGGGTGAAAGGATAATAGTGTGCAGAGGAGTGTGGGTGCAATAGTCTGTGTGCATGTCTGTGAGAGAGTGCACGTCTGTGAGAGAGTGCACATCTGTGAGAGAGTGCACGTGCCAGAGTTTTGTTGATGTTAGCTCGAGTTGGGAAATAACCAGGCTAACTAAAGGATAAAACAATTATATTTTTATTTATTATAAGGGGAAAACTCACGAAACAGGAGCAAGAAGTCCAAGCTCAGCTGTGCTGCGAGGGAACCACACAGAGAGAGGGCACCTGGGCTGCACACGCCCTTTTTCTCCAGGTCCCAGAAAGACACACCCTAACTTGGTCCCACCTCTTAAAGATAATTGGTTGGCAAAGATTCCCCATCAGAGTTTATGGGTGTTCATGAGTGTGTAAGTGTGTGGAGTATGTATGCATTTAGAGTGTACAGTTCCCTATGAGTGTGAGAAATACAAATATGAGTGTGTCTGTTTAAGAGTATCCATGAATGTATGAGTGTATAAGAGTATGCATGTGAAAGAGTATTCATGAATGTGTATGAAGATGTGTGGATGAGTGTGTTTTTAAGAGTGTCTATGAACATATGAGTGTATGTAAGTGTGTAAGAGCCTTGTGAGTGCCCTAAGGGACCTTGCACACATTCTGCCCAGCGTGGAGACTAAAGGGCACCAGGCCTATGGTGTGAGGCAGCTGGGGTTCCAGCAAGAAGGTGTGCCCTGACTGTGGCCCAGGCCTTGGAGCCCACTGAGTCAGTGAGGAGCAGAGAGGTCGAGAAGTCATCTGGAGCCCGAGCAGGGAGGGGTTCACACACACCCCCGCCACCACCCCTCCCCGCACGCTTTTTATTACACTGCTTCAGGGGTTTTCTAACTTCTTGCTGTGAAGGTTGCCACAGGAATAGTGAAGCTCTAAGAAGTGTAGCGGGAAAATTGCCTGTTCGGTACCAGTGGCACGTTTGGATGGATCCTTTTAATATAACTGCTGTTTCGCAGCCCCCTCGCCTACGCATCTAGTTATGAAGGGTGCACGGGTCTCCTTGAGTCCCAGCTGAATGAACCCTCCACGGTGACTGGGAATTGGGAGATAATTCAGACGTTGTCTTGGCAGATTTGTTTCAAAGAGTGTTCTCTGTCCACAGAACAAATGGACAAGCTCACCAGGCAGCTGTTTGATGATGTGCAAAAAGAGGCACAACAAAAACTGTAAGAGACCCTGGCCTCAAAGCCACCAGCCACTCACTCAGCTAGCCTCCCCTTCCCTGTCTTTCTCCTTTTCTCTCCCTCCCTCCTCTCCCCTTCCTTCCTTCCTTCCTTCCTTCCTTCCTTCCTTCCTTCCTTCTTTCCTGGCATCCTCTCATGCATCACTAGCTGGCCTTGAACCTCCTCCATTACCCAAGGATGTCTTTGAACCTCCGACCCTCCTGCCTCTCCCTCCCCAGTACTGGGATTACAACTGTGCACCACCACTGCTGGGTTTTGCATTGCTGGGAATGGAACCTAGGGCCGTGTGCTTGCCAGGCAAGCCCTCCACCCGCGGCTACATCCCCATCTGGTCTCTATTTTCTGTTTTGCTTCTCAGCTTGTAGCTAGCATAATCCAGATCCAGGTAGGCAGGGTGTAGATTTTTTTTTGAACAAGTGGGGATTTTAGTCTTGAGGGCCCAGATGTATAGTGTACAGCCTCAAATGATGCCCATGGTCTAGGGTTGTTCATACTCTTCCTGCTGATGGACCCTCACTGGTCCCCATGACCTTGGGTTGAACCAGCCCTCTTCCTGTCTCAATTATAAACCATCTGCTAACTCCCAGAGATTCCAGTCTGGACTCCCCTTCTCTGATGGAGTCAGTAGTTTCTAGATCTAAGTGGGGGGCATGATGGAATGATGGGGAGATGTGGAATATTCTTGTCATGTTCCTTGGGAGACAAAGTCTCAGGGCCGCCTGGGATGAGGTTCCACTTTGCCGTGCAGTTGGCAGAAAACCGTGGCCTCAGTAAGGAGGAGGATAAGGAGACTCCAAAAGGCTGAGGAGCCAGCTGCACAGCTGAGCACCCTGATGTCTGTCTGGACGAGGCTGTGCTGGCCCGTCAAGTAAGCAACACTCTTAGCCCTCCTTGCAGCTCTGTTTGGTCCCTGGTCATCTACCTGTGCATGCTTGGCTCTGTCACAATCCTCAGAGGCACAAACTATGACAGACCCAGCAGGTTCAGGCTGCAGGTATGAGGTTCATTGTACCTCAGGCTTCAGGGTTTTCTTTTTTGTTTGTTTTCTGATCTCTTGAGAATACTGTAGTGGATTGGGTTTGTTTTTTGGTGGGGGGTGTTACAAAGTTTAAAGATTTATTAATATATACAAAAGGAGATAAAACAAAAATCTTTGTGGAGCCAGAGTTTGAGGAAGCCACAAAGACTTCCTCAGAGTCTTTTCCTTGGTGCTAACACAGCAAATCGGTCAAGAGTGTGGGTTGACATCCCAGCAGCGGGAAGCTCTGAGTGGGAGGCTCTGAGTGCGAGGTTTCACAGCATCCCAGCAGCGTGAGGGCTGCAGGAAGTTAACAGAGCTCTTGGGGCTGCCTTAGTTCTGACTGGACCCTGTGGACTAGACAAAGTTGGTCTAGGTCACATGACTCCTTTCTGTTGTTTTCTTAGTTCATCGTCACCTGTTGAATTCAGTGACCCTTTTACAAGGAATTGGGTTTCCACACACTTTGGGGCACCTGGCTTTGCTGAAATATATTCTAAAATTCTCAAAATGGGCTGGACAGATGGATCAATAGTTAAGAGTGCTTGCTGAACAACCAAAGTTTGAAGCCCAGCACTCATATAGGCTGGGTGTCCCAAGACACCTGCATTTCCAACTCTGAGAGGCATGATGCCCTCTTCTGGCCTCCAAGTGCAAAGGTGCAAACATCAGGGCACACACGTGTGCATGCAATCACAGACATGCAGACACCTGCTTACACGCGTGCGCACACACACACATAAAATAAGTAAAATAAATCATTTTCAGTTTTCTCGGAAGCTGAGACCCCTGAATACAGAGATGGCCTGTATTATGGCCTCTACTTTTGTTCCTTACCTGCGAAGCTTGTGGCCTGAATGGTTTTGCTTTCAAAATTTTCCATTGACACAGACTTCATTAAGAGAGCACCCCTCCTCCCATAGTCCCAAATCCTAAATAATTTCACAGGTGGAAACCTTTCGTTAGCACACGGGTGGTGCAGTTTCAGATTTTAGCATTTCTTGTTCAATTTTGGGAATTTGGGATGCTCAGCCATATTTGTTGAGAACTAAATAAGACCCCTGGAGGGTCCTGGGAACTTGAAAGGACTAGACTTGGCAGAATATACCAGGTCTTAGCTGAGGGGTGGGTACCCCATCCAGGGGACAGTGTGGAACCCAGGTATGACTTTGAGATCACAGCGCCCCAGCACCCAGTGTGACTTGAAGTCCAGCCTCTCTGTCCTGTGCTCCCTGTGATCTTGAGAGTTTCTCACACCAGGAGGTCTAAAGCATTGGTTTTAGACTATGAGAACAGGATACATGCTAGAAAACAGGACCATGGGCTACTGCAAGGGCGGCATAGGTCCCAACAAGCCTGTCTCCTCCTTTGGCATGGAGGTGTCTCCTCTCTATATTTTCAGAATATTGTATATTTTGTTCAAAGACTATAAAAACAAATCTAAGTTTATATTTTCTTCTTTTGCTGTCTAGACTTCTTGAAAAAAGTTTTGAGCTGAAAACGCAAGCCTATGAGAAACAGATAGCATCTCTGAGAGAAGAAATTAAAACCCTCAAGGATGAGAGGACGCAGCTCCACCATCAGCTGGAGGAGGGCCGGGTCACCTCTGACAGTCTGAAAGGGGACGTGGCTCGTCTGACCAAGCAAGCAAAGGTAGGGTGTGCTGCCTTTCAGGTCCTCTGGTGATGCCCTTGATCTGCACAGAGATAGTGGAAAGGTCTCAGATTTGGGGTTTAGTTTGGGGACAGCTCAGGTGGACTGTCCTTTTTGGCAAGATATTTATTAATACCATTATCGGCACGGTAGGGATTTTGAAGAGAGCCTAGATGAAGCATTGTGTATATGAGGGGGCCTTCATATGGATTCAGGCAGAATGAGGAGGTTCCTTACTATGTGTTTGATGAGTAGCCAGTACTATATGCTGGTAGGCAGGTTATCCTGGATCCCTGGGGGGCAAGAGCAGAAGCAATGATCCAGTCCTTTCGCTAAGTAAGGCGTGCCTACCATACAGGAGGTGCCCCCTGTAGCCTCTGCTTGCTTAGGATGCTTGGGAGCATCCTTTGGGGAAGTGAGAATCAGAGTCACAGCGGGGTGCTTGCCTTCTCAGAGCAGCTGAGAGGGTGAAATAGAAAAGGACGGATGCAGGTTGAGGGTGGCCCTAGCATCTGCTAGCCCAGCCAGCATATCTCTGTGTTCCCAAGACATCAAACAGCAGGCGTAGCCGTACAGACTGACGGCACACAGCACCCCAGTGCTCTGTTACCCCAAGTCCAAGTCCCAGACACTGCGCTGTCTGAAATTGTATTTCATGTTTCTCACAGCTTCTAACAGTCAGGTTGTAATTATACAGTTATTTAAACAGATCGACTAAAAGAATACTTCCAATTTAAATTATAAATTCAGGAGGACCCTTAACACTTATCATGTTATCAACTTATGAATACCTGTACTGAAGTGAAATTGTTATAATCTTCCACTTTATTAGAAAATTCACGAGTGATGGTCCACGCCTGGAGAGGTCGCCCAGTCAGTAGAATTCAGGTGTAGTGCGCACTCCTGTAATCTCAGCACTGGGGAGATGGGGGCAGGAGAGCCAGGAGGAAGCTCAAGCCCTCCTGAGCTGCACAGGGAGCTAGAGGCCAGACTAGACGATGAGGCCCTGTCTCCAGAAATCCATTCCAGAGCACTGGATACAGATAATGATGAAGTATTACACATCTTAAATTGTTAAGAGAATAAATTTCAACATTCTCAACTGCAAAATGGCAGATTTTTGAGTTATGTGTTTGTTATTTTGACTTGATTTTCCACATTGCATTCATAAATCATAACCTTACTTTGTCACCCACAAATATATATGCTTATACTTTGTCAATCTACAATAAAAGTTTAAAAATGAAATTTGCAAGTTGAGCAGGAAAAATCACATAGAAGAATATTTTCATTGCTTAAGCAAATGTTAAAATACCAGACCTGGGTTTGGAGAGATGGCTCAGAGGGTAAGGGCACTGGCTCCTCTTCCAGAGGTCCTGAGTTCAGTTCCCAGGCAGCCACTTAGTGGCTCACAACCATCTATAATGAGATATGATGCCCTCTTCTGGTGTGCAGGCAGAACACTGTATATATAACAAATAAATCTTTAAAAAGTTTTGAAAAAAATAAATAAAATACCAGCTTTATCTATATTTTATAAAATATATAAATATTCATAGAAATTTAATAAAAAGTTCTTGAGAAAATAAAATTTAAAAAGAACAATAAATAAGGTGTGAGCTGTGCATGGACAACGAGTCCTTACTAGAAATCGTAATTGTATGCATCCCTATAGACTTGAGGATTTGTTTATTTTGAAACGAGTTCTCAATATGTCACCCTGGCTGTTCGTGAACTCAGGATGCTGCTGCCTCAGCCTCCCAGGTGCTAATGGTAGCATCCATCTGATCCTTCAGTGCATGCATTGTTTTAGAATGCAGATCTCTGGCGGATGCAGAGTGCAGGAAGAGCATCCTTGCTTTCCAGTGAATAGACCTAAAGCCATGCCTGGCTGCAGCCTGTTCTCAAATGCAAAGCATTTCATTGTGAAGTCAGAAAGCTGTCAAACTTCCACTAAACACATAAAACTCATGTTAGAAAGCTCTGCAGATGTTCTGTGTGGCTGTGGGACAGCCGTGTGTGCTCTGTAAGAGTTTCCCCCATCAGAACTGTCGGTCTGCATTGCCTCTGGGTTTCCCAGGAAAACTGTCCACCTTTTCTATAAGTACTCTGGGCTAACCAGTAGTCTACTGGCTCCCTTGTCAACTGGCTTCCTGTTGTTTCAATGTGGGAGACTTGGGGAGACTGGATCACATGACCATATTCCTTTGACTTGTCCATCCTGGGAAGTTGATTCTGTGTCTGCTGCGTGTCGTACCAACTGGCGAATCTTTTTTTTAATGATTTATTAATTTTTATTGAATGTGCATTGCCAGTTCTTGCCTGAGGGTTATTGGATCCCCTGGAATTGCAGTTACAGACCGTTGTGAGCTGCCATGTGGGTGCTGAGAATTAAACTCAGGTCCTTTGGAAGAGTGGCCAGTGCTCTTGCTAGACCTCTGAGCCATCTCTCCAGGTTAATCTTAAATTGGAGGAATTGTGAGCCTGCACTTGGAGTGAGATGCCAGTAGATGTCACTCACTTCTGATGCCTTAAGAGATCTGGCTTACAAAGATCTTAGCCATCACTGACAATCTGTGTGTGTCTGAAGATTGCAAGTGAATACAAACGTTACCTGAAATATGCAAAGAATCACGAAGGGAGCCAAGGCTTCAGACTGGACAGTCACAGCTTCCCATGCACTTGGCACATGATCCGGAACATGTCATTAAGCCTTCAATTCAGGGTAGATTCACTTTTCTATCCGATGGGGGCTCAGCTTTTACTCACCTCAGGGACAGTTAGGACCGTTAGTCCTGTCTAGGCTGAGGGCTCGATGTTTGATCCCCTTCCTCTGTGGAGTCAGGAGCTGGGGTCTATCAAAACTCAGGACCAGAGTATTCTAGGAGGGCTTTTCACCTCTTATCCCTGAGAATGTTTCTATCTGCTTAGCTACAAAATAATAATAATAAAATAAATACAAAACAAAAACAAACACTAACAACACATAAACTCATGGTCTTCCCTGAGCTGAGCTTGTAGTGTAAACAGCAGTGGATGTAACCTTTTGACCATCAGAAATGCTTGTAGGAAAGTCTCCCCAAGAGGCCCTCCCAGGGTGCCTAGCCTCCACAGTTGCTCCCTGTCTCATCCTAGCTGATGTTTCGATGGAAGGCATCACCTGTGCCTCCCCCACCCCCACCTCTTCAGGCTTACTGTTCAGGTTTGAGTACCTGGTCCACCTTAGCTTGCCCCTCACCCACCTCATGGCAAACTTGTAAATGTTTTCTTCCTTTGCAATGGGGAAGCTAATTTCTGCCCCCAAGTCGATGTGGAAAACAGCAGCATTTTGAGCAGTTGAGCTGCTTCGGGGCAAGCTGTGAGACTGTGAGAGCAGGGTACGGTTCCAGCTAGGAAACCACATGGCGGCCGCTGGGCTCCATGTGCTCTAAGACATCTGTGCCCTTGTCTGATGGAAAGTGTAACGGCTGTTTTCTCTGCACTTGGTTTGTTCATGGCTCTGATGTAGACCATCTCTGAGTTTGAGAAGGAGATAGAGCTGCTGCAGGCACAGAAGATAGATGTGGAAAAACACGTGCAGTCACAGAAACGGGAGATGAGAGGTACCAGGGGCATGGGCTGGTTAGTGGGTAGGTAAGAAGTACTGGATCGTGGGCTGGTTAGTGG
>LOJH01019757.1:0-21071 GCA_001685095.1 Ellobius talpinus | reverse complement strand
GCAGTGCTTAAATGAATACAATTTGTGTGTTGTTATTTCGGCTGTAAAGCTAGCTATGCGGGAGCTGGGCCAGACGAAAAGCAGGCTGGCTTGCCATATCACTACAGCTAGGACCTAGATTAAACCACTAAAGATAAAGATTCTTATCCAAGCTATTTCAGGTTTTCCAGAGGTTGGTGGGGTGGTGGTGAGTTCCATCAGTGCTGTGCCCATTGTTCTTTTCCTGTTTCTGTTGTGTAGACGTGGAAGTCTCACAGAGTCATAGGAAAGTGGAACTTACTTGAGCTCTCTTTGTTAAGGGAGGAGACAAATTAAGGCAAATGAGGAGGCTGCACACTGAGGGGAAACTGTGGCTGGAATACTGGGTTCTGTGACATTTTGAGACATTAATTAGCTCATGCTTTTAAGCATAGAATTGCTTTTTCGAGATCTCAAGTTCTTTATATAGAAAAAGGAGTCAATGTGTTGCCTATAGGCCACTGATTTTTAATCTCAGAGAATCCCAAAGGAGGGAACATATTGGGGGAAACCGAGAAAGAAAGTGGACAAGTAAAATCTCAAGTGAGGGTGAGCTTGGATTGGAGAACCACCAACCCCACTGATGCAATACTCTCCTCATACACATGGGCTCCACACAGGGTTCTCCATCACCAAAAACTGCCTTTCTTTTTTGTTGTTGTTTTAAAGTGTTGTCAAGCACTGTACTAAGGGCAGTATGGTCTTTAGTAAGGAATAACACCCCCAGTCAGCAATCATCCTTACTCCGTGAGCATTCTGAAGCATGGACCCTACTGGAGTAGGGACAGTGATCTCCTATGGAAGGGTGGCTATCTCATCATAACCTGGCACTTCAGCTCCTTCACACATAGATATTCCAACTATTTCATAGGCATCCTGCAGTGTGAGCAACAGGCTGTTCCAGAAGAGTGCTTATTATCTTGTTAAATCTCTGTGACATTAGTAAGGCAGCTCATTGGTGTGATGCTAAAAGCATTCTGCGTTGTAAGTCTGCTGATGGTTCCAAACAGCTGGAGACTTCTGCACACAGAGAGAATGGGATAGACCAAGAGAAATCCAGCAGGATGGAAGGAGCAGGAAGTGGTGACGGTGACCCGAGGAGACAGAGACCCAGTTGTGTGTTGTTCTTGCCCCACCTCATCCTCACGTAAGTCTGATGCAATGCTGAAAAGGGAAGACAAATCCTTTCCTGCCCCTCTACTGCAGAAAAGTACTGTTTATGCTGACTGACAGGCAGAAACTATTGTCCCAACAGTGAGTGCTGTTATTACTGCTTGTTGACTGACTCGCCTTGGGACAGAAACCACAATGAGCCCTTGACTGGCATCTCTTCAATTAAGCCATGCAGTTTCCTGAAGGGTCATTCGCCAGTGAGAACTCTGGGGTTCACTGACATCGCTGGCCTTGCCCAACCCATATACTGGGCACATAACAAACCCACATTGGTCTAGCCTCTAGTTCTTCACCACGAGCTGGCCCCTACTCCAACCCTGGAAGCTTCTTGCTTTGAAGCAGAAGTCAAGGTACCCGTGTTGAGTTGTCACCAGCCCCATAACACTATTCTGGGTGACAAATGGAATTTAAAAATACTCTTATGTAGCCCAGCTATTCCACTCCTGGGCATATACCTGAAGGACTCCATATCTTATCACGGACATTCACACATCTGCTTATTGCTGCTCTGTTCATGGCAACAAGGAAATGGAACTAGCCCAGATGTCCAGCAAAAGCTAGATAGATAAATGTTCATGTGGTACGTATATACAATGGAATATTATTTAACTGCAAGGAAAAATTAAAATTTCAAGAAAATTAATAGTCCTGAATAGTATATTATATGAGGTAACCCATGCACAGAAAGAAAGAAAAAATGTCTTCCCTTGTACATAGATCATATCCTGTTATGTATACCTATGTATATAAACCAGTATAAGTATGGGTAAGGTTGAAATATCAAGAAAGGAGAGCAGGAGAGAATAATATTAGGTAGTGAGAAAGGATGTAGAGTGGATGAAGGATACTTGGGACATTAGAAAGGAAAAGAGTTAGAGGAAGCAACCAAGGCTGAACAAGGATGGAGGGGGATCAAGATGAAGAAAACCACAAACATACTTTATCCAAAAATGTTATCCAAGGCTATCTAACACATTATACATGAACTTAAACTGTAAAAGAAAATACTTTTTAAGGAGAAAGAACTATCCTTATTGCTACTGGTAAAATGACTGAAACAAAACTCTCTGCAAAGAATGTAAATCAGTCAGTTCATTTGTGGGTTTTTTTCTTTTTCTTTCTCTTCTTCTCCCTTCTATTTGATAAGGGCTTGCTTTTTTATTAGCATACCTAAACCACTAGGTTTCATTCTCATGACTCTCTTCTGATCCCCTCCCCTGCCCATGGCTGACCACTTCTGGTCCCCTTTCTGTTTTTATATCACACATGGCATGTTCTTTCCTTATTCTTGTTTCATCATAGTTTTCTTTATTCTTAAGAATTCCGTGCAGGTGTGAAATGCCATATGATCCTCTCTACCTCTGTTTCCATCCTTACGCTACCCGAGCTCCCAACATGTCCTCCTAGGAACTTCAACACCCTGGTGTTTTTGTTGATACTTATTAATCTCAATTAGTGCAGAGCTAATCTGCATTTGCTGGTCTCATGACAGAGCGAAACTACCCAGGAAAATCTTAATCTTAATTTTGATCTCTTCTCTGCATTGATTTTTCAACAAGCGACTGTCGTCTCATCTGTATGGAAATTTCTAATTCTCTGTGATGCCCTATAATCCTCCAAAGAAGAGTTTCAAAGCACAGAGCTAATGTGTCCATTTGAATTTTAATGCATGTGCATTTTAATGTCCACAGTGTCTCTTCTAGGTGGGTTTGTTACCACAGGATCAATATCGCCTCATTAGCAATCTTCTGCCTATGAAATTTTCACTGGCCTATGCTCTTTGAATGAAGCACTGATTTTCACAAAGATAACCTCTTTCAAATGTATAACGTACTTTGACTCTAATCCCCCCATACTCTCCTTACCCCTTCCTTTCCCTCACTCTTGATAGTCTTGTTCCTTCCCTGTCTCCCTGTCTTCATGTCTATATATGTATATATGTATACTCATATATATAATCCACAACTGAGAAGAAACATTTAATATTTGTCTCTCTAAATCTGGATTTTCTTCACTTATATACTGATCTCCCACTTCATCCATTTTCCAGCAAGCACTGATGTCTCCCTGTTCTTCGTGGCTGGATAAAACCCCATCGTGCGTTTATACCATGTTCCCTTACCCATTCACCTATTGGTGGACACTTAAATAAATACATGTGCAAAATTCTGAGCCTCCTGGGTGCAATATTTAAAGAAGGTATTATTAGTATGAATCTAAAATAAAGATTAATCGCATCTGGGTTAGTTGATTGTTAAATCAGTGTTAATCTCATTATCAATAGAAACCTGTTTTATGTTCCCTGCTTAGGAAGGGTGCTCATGGCACTGGCTGTATTTTTTGAACCTCAAATCTGGGTGCATGACAACAGAATTTCTGGGGAATATTCAGAACACATGTTTCCATCCTAGCGGGGGAAGGCACCAAAGGTACTTGGAAGTCATTGTTCCCTCAACACACGTGGGTTTCAAAGAACAGCCTCATATTTTCCTAAAGATACAGCCAAAAGCAAGCCTTTGACAGCTGAAGTTAATTATATAACCAAGTAGGTGAGCCAGCAGGGAACCTTAGAAAGCAGCTTGATAACACAGGAAATCAGTTCCTCAACTACTTTCAGTTTAAAGAATCCACATCAAAACTTCATGAGAAACCACATGTTCTGGTAAATTCCGGCTTAAAATTTTATGGTTATTTACAGACTTTTTGGTTCACAGTGTTTGGCCCTACAGTTGCCTTTTTAGAACACCAAAAAGATAAGGTAACATGAGTAAGGGCACATAGCAACTAGCTTTGGTTTATCTTTATAAGGAGACAAAAACACATTTAATTAAACTAACAAAGAAAGCAAAGTGACATGAGCCATGACTCGGAAGTTTTGGCTTAGGCAAAGCCTGGTAGCAAACGTTAAGGAAATAATTGAAATTCCAAAGTAATTAACTTATAGTTTGCCAAAAGACTCCATTCTCTTAATTTTACAGGCATTTGTCTCTGTAATAAAATGTTATAGATGGCATCGTTAAAATCTCTCACCTATTTGAATTTTCAATTATGTTCAGCCATGTCTCTTAGTAGACTTTGGCAGCAGAAGTAATCTGAGGTTTCCTTTTTGTTCCCTCTCCCACAAAAATAAAGCCTTACTCATCTCAGAATCAACTATTATTACACTATGTTAAATGAAGCAGAGAGATGAGCTATCTCATAGCATGTTAGCTACAATTTCAAAAGGAAACCAGCTGAGTTCCAGGTACAAGGTGGCTTAACAAAGATTTATTTCCTTTTGCACCCCAAGCCCCACACTCCAAAGTGTCCAATTTTAAAGCAATGCACACACAAGAGACAGAGCCAATGAAAGAGGGCAGCGGGTTCCGACACCGTGGAGTTGGAACACAGAAACCTGTTGATGAATGAAACACAACCAGAGAGACGCTCAGGAAACCGTGCAAATATCCGCTAGGGAGCCCATCATCAAGGAGAGGGTCCCGAACAGAACAGACGGCCCAAAGGTATAAGAACCACAGAGGCTGGCTGAAGGAAGCTCAACAGAAGAACCACAAGTCCAAACAGTTCCTGTCTCCTCCTCCATTCCCAAACAGGAAGTGTGGCCTAAGTTAAATCGGAAAGAAAAATGAAAGCTGTGGTTCGCACAGAAAATGCTGATTGAAACCAACCGTAGATTTCGGGACGTTGGCATTTGAGAGTTCAAGGAAGCGAGACTGCTCTCTACTATTACTGGCTGGGGACTTAAAGAGGAAGAAAAAAACAACACAGAAATCAATCTTCGATTTATAAGGTTCTCATCCATTATCAGTGAGAATAGAGAGCAAACCTTTGGAAATATTTGGTACCCACTGTGCCTCTAAGTGCCTAATTATTTAGTGCCTAAGCGTCTAAGTATTTGTTAAACGCTGAGTCTGTAACATTAACCTTTATAATTTATTGGCTTTATTTTCACTAATTAATTGTGCTTTCTTTAATATTACAAATATTCAGTGGCCCAGTCGCTGATCATTATAATGTCATCAGAATACATTAGGAGAATTTAACTTAAAAGAAAAGTGTGTACAAGAGGCAAAATCAAAAAATATAAAACATGAGCAAGTTTCTCTTTTTTGTACAACTTGACCCTGATAAGGGTTTGGGTTGGTAAAGCCAATATTTACAGTATAAAACAAACCTAAGAACTAATACAAAGTGCAGCTTATTATGAAAAAGAAACTGGGGCCTGATCCTATTGTTCAAGTCCCAGAAGCTAACAGAACATGAAACTAAATCTATAATGGAATTTTTAGTCATGAGAGCCAATAATGTTCTACTCAGTAGGATGTGTACTCTTTAACATCATAAAGAATCATAAGAATAATATAATCCCTTCTATTACAGAAGACATTTTTCTTTCTTCCCAACATAAACATAAGACATTTAGAGTCTAAAATTCACCCATAGCACAGAATTATAATCCTCTATATTCTCAAAGGCCCATTGGGCACATGTACCTCCATAGCAAGGAGACCTAGAAGAATCACATCCAACTTCAAAGAAGAGGATTAGGAGTTCAAGGCCAGCTCAACCACATAGCAAGTTCAAGGCCAACCTGAGCTGTACAGAGAAAGAGATTGACTAGAAGAGAATGCGGTCATGATTGGGACAAGTCAGATTCACAATGAAAGTAAATATAGAAGCATGTGGGGAGAGTTGGAGACAGACAGACAGGCAGACAGGCAGACTAAAAATCTATTGGAAGTCAAAGACAAGGGGGAGCTTCAAAAGAGTCAGAAAACGCACATTAGCTTTTTAAAAGCCCTAGTAATGTTTACAGTTGGCTTCCCAACATTAATAAAAACCAGAAGGCAATCGAATGGTGTCCTTAAAAGAACATAGTAATTCACAATCATAAGTACACTAGGGGAGAAAATTCTCTCCATGTGGATATAATCTGACAAAATACAATTTTACTTAGCTTAACACTAAAGTGGAACACCATTAAAAGAGAGGAAGGCAGCGGGGAGAAACTAGATCTGATCATATAAAATAGCACTTGTAAGCTTATATGTAAAAATAAGTCCTATAAAGACTGGAAGCTATTACCTTTAATGGATGGATATTTTACACAACTAAAAACCAATTAACCTACACTAATGCATACAAGGGCATGTATACAATTCACACACAAACAAAAGTGAGTGTTTAATAACTATAAAAACTTGAAACGTTCATTAATAGTAAAATAACAAAGACCTCTTTTTTTGAAACAGAGTTGTTCTCTGTTGTTCTGGCTGAAGCAAAAAAAAACCTCTTACAGAGTGTTTCACATATACAATGGCCAGCATTTATGATAAAATATTGTTTTCTGAAAAGACTGCTAATAATTAGTCCCCTTACACTGCTGATATGAGTATAAATTCCTGCACCCTTTATAGACAGCAACTGAATGGTATACAGAAAAATATACGAGTTTTTTTTTCTTTTTTTGGATCTTCTTTTGTGCCAGTAACTCCGATTCTGGGAAAGTACAGTTAGTCAACAATGAAACAGATAAACAAAAGGCTCAACTCTAGCGTTCATAATATACTTTTTGTATGGGTAAGATTGGGAAATGCCTTAAATTTTCAGCAATAAGGAACTCATCCAAATGGTAAAATATACAATAAATACAAGGTAATCACAGTGTGCTATAATGAAAAAAGTATAAACAAGCCAGCCAGCTTGGCAATGCTGCACTTTGGTAGAGAAATATTTCTAGAACACACTCAAGTTGTATGAACTAGCATAGTATCTACTCTAAGCTGTACATCTGGCATCCTTTTCTGGATTCATACATCATTTTCTTTTCTGAACCTTAACGGCCTTTCAGGTTTAACAGAGTCTCAGAGGGTCGGTATGACCACCTCAAACCAGCTGGCTGATGAAGGGTTTGGGAGCATCTTAGGCAGAGGACATATGGGACCAGGAAGATTCTTCAATGACTCTTTGGTCCTGTCTCACAGTCCTGTGAGAAGTCTACCTGGGAAGTCTACCTGGGTCTCTCTACCGTGTTCTCTTGTGTCTCACCTTTCCTTTTCTGTGAATGACTTCAGTAAAGAAAAGCTACATCTGGACTTGGGGTGAGGCAGAGATCGCCCTGAAATTCAGCCGTGTTGCTGATTCCATGAAGAATCCTTGTAAAGGGATTCAGAGTCTCTGGGTCACCTACCTATGCCTCCAGAAGACTGGGTTCACGTCTACCCACCATCTGTGCTGGTTAGGTTTTGTCAAGTGTCACAAACTCGAACACCTGGGAAGAGAGAAACTGTTGAGGAATTGTCTCCATCAGATGGGCCTGTGAGGGCCTGTGAGGCAGTTTCTTGACAGCTAATTGATGTGGGCTATTGCTGGAGGCCTGGGCTACGTGAGAAAGGTAGCCGAGCAAGCCAGTAAGCGCATCTTTACATGTTCTCTGCTCCTGCACTGACCTCCCCTCTGTGATGGAGAGTTCGCTGGGTGTTGTAAACTGAAATAAACCCCTTCCCCATCCCACTTAGTTTTGGTTGGTGTTTGATCACAGCAATAGAAAGCAAACCAGGACAGTCACCAAGCAAGCCACCCTCTTCGTTATTCCTTGCGAGCAAACACTCCCGAATCTTGCATTTTCTTAAGCACAGTGCATTCATCCCATCGCACAGCGAGGCAGTGGCACATCTTGTAAAGAAAAACAACAAAGCGTGAGATTAAAGGCTTCTTAACCACAAGTCTCAGAAAATATGGTTCACTAAGATTCTGACTGTGCAAATATTAACTGTAACATCGTTTTAGACAAACCAGTTAAGTCTGTATCAACACTCTGGTGCAGAAGATCCAAGTCAAACATCATTATCTCATACAAATTTCTGTTGCTAGGATACCAATTCCCATTCTTTATCTCAGTAATGGAGTCATTTTTTAAAAAATCTTTTAAAAATAAATTACATAGATAGATGGATAGATAGATAGATGATATGTATATACATATATGTATACATGTATATATGAGACTGGGAAATTTTGTTTTTAGTAACATAGTTGATTATTATCTTTGTTCTCCTATTACTGTGATGAACACCCTGATAAAAGCAAATTAAGGGAAAAAGGATGCATTTTGGCTCACAATTTGAGGGTACCACCCATTGTGGTAGGGCAATTAGGTGGCAGGGGCTTGAAACTGCTGCTTACGCCAACACCCACAACAAGAAGCAAAAAGAAATGGGTGCATGCCAGGGCTCTGTTCACTTTCTCCATTTGATAAAATCTAGGATTCTCTTACCCAGGGAATGGTACTTCCGGAAATTCAGATGGATTTTCCCACACCGTTAACATAATAAACCCAGTCCCCCACAGGCATGCCCAGAGGCCACTCCTCCAGGTGAAGCTAGATTCTGTCCCTGTGGAAGCGCTCAAACCAGCACAGTGGGGTGAGCCACAAGCCTAGGCTCTTTCCAAGATGACTTCTCTATCAGAAGAGAAACGTTAAAGGAGGTGAGCAAAAACCATGTTTAGAACAACTCAAGATATTTAAAATCTACCGGTCTTGCCTCCACATTAGATTTGAATTCCCGCAGGGGAGAAGGTGATGGAAGCTTCCAGAAAGTAGCAGCTATCCAGAGAACAATCATGAATTTTCATTAATTCTGGCGCTTCTTTTTAAACCAACAACTTTACATTCAAATTTCCCTGAGAAGATTCCTTTCTGGAAAATGATTCCTCACACATACAACTAGCCTAGTGGCTGCCGTGTTCCTGGCTTCAATCCTGCTAGAAAGAGGCAGCATATAAGAACTCTCTTCTGCAGCGTGAGGGCTGGAAAAAATGTAGGTTTTTAATGGTACCTGCGTGTTTACTAAAGGCTTAAAATGGGGAACCAGGAATCTGTCAACAACCAGAGTGGAAGAACAGTGACCCTGAAAACAGGAAGTAGTGGGCAGAGGAAGAAAGGCAGACAAGGAGAAGCATTACAGAGGGACCTAGTCATAGTTCCTGGTTGAGGTCCAGCTGTCCCCCTTACTGTCCTTACAAAGGTAGCCTTTCAGTAGATTATCCCTCTGGCTCAAGCTATGATAAATCAAGATTTTGTTACTTAGACAGGCAGGACGGTACATTCTTGAAATCCTAACACTTGGGAAGTATAAGCAGGAGGACCAGAAATTCAAGATCATCTCAAATACATAGCAAGTTCAAGACCAGTCTGGTCTATGTGAAACTCTGTCTCAAAATACAAAAACCTGCTGTGGAATAATCCTTTTGTACACTGTGAAGATGTTTTGTTCTCATTGGTTTAATAAAGGGCCAACTGGCCAATAGTTAGGCAGAAAGATGTTAGGCAGGTGAGCCAGACTAAGAGAACACTGGGAAGAAGGAGGTTGGAGACAGCAGCCAGAGACCAGAGGAAGCAAGAGATGAACACACTGTACTGAAAGAAGGTACCACCACATGGCAGAGCAGAGATAAGAGATATGAATTAATTTAAGCTGAAAGAGCTAGTTAGTAACAACCCTAAGGCTATCACCTGAGCATTTATAAGTCTCTGTGTGGTTATTTGGGAGGCTGGTGGTCCAGATGAAAAACTGTCTACAAAAAAACCTCTTTTTTTGCCTAATTTGGCACTTTTTCTCTATAAATCCTATCAATGTTTTCCAGCTTCTAAGTATTCTCATTATATATTCTCAAATTATATCTAGCTTAAAACAAACCATTTACATATTGTTAAAAAGCAATCTGAATATATATTTTTCTTTCAATTGCTTTAGATCATTGGATATAGCTCACAGCAAAAGACCTTGACTTGAGATTTAAAGACAAATAACCCAATAATAGGGATTTCTTTAAGCATGCTCTCAATTGAATCTACTTCATTTCTTACTAACTTCCAATAGACAGGTTTCCTTTCTGGTCACAATCCCAAATACTAGTCTAGGACTTCAAATCCTGCAATGCTTTTCGTGTCTGTGGGGTCTGAGGCTCTCAATAACAATATTACTCGTAGAATAGAAGCTCGTACACTTAACACTGTGTATGCTGAGTGAACTTCAACCTTCTATAACCCCAAAACCCAGTGACTCAAAATAACCAAAGGTTACTGGCTGTTTTGGCATCTCATGCAAGAACCACTCCCACAGAGATGCACTTAACTTGCCACAGTCAGTACAGCAACACACAAGAAGCCCAGGAAGGCCAACTCTCAGAGACCTGTCCTTCCCAGAAGGACAAGTCCAGTCTCATTCCATTGACCAGAACTGGTCAGGTAATCTTGGCTAAGCCATGGACAAGAACCAACATGGATGAGGGTTAAGCAGCAGCCACTGGAACCAAGAAGAAGCATGGACTTGGGAAGTTACGTATGATGTGGGTTTGTAGGTGAGAACACTGTGGGTCACAGGGCAAGAATAGCAGCAGATGGTGCTAAGGAAATACCCCTCGAAGCACATCCTGTGGGAGACTGAAGATTTGAGTTTGGTCCTCAGTATCCACGTAAGCATCCAGGATGGGAGAGTAGCCTTGGAATTCCAGCCACTGAAGATTCGGTCTCGCTAATTTACTCACTGTCTTAGTTAGGGTTTCTATTGCTGAGAGGAAACACCATGACCAAAGAGCAAGCTGGGGAGGAAAGGGTTTATTTAGCTTTTACTTCCATATCATTGCTCATGGTTGAAGGAAGTCAGGACAAGAGCTCAAACAGGGCAGGACCCTGGAGGCAGGAGCTGATGCAGAGGCCATGGAGGGTGCTGCTGACTGACTTGCTCCTCATGGGCTGCTCAGCCTGCTTTCTTATAGCCCTCTGGACTGCCAGCCCAGGGATGGCACCACTAACAAAAGGGCTGGACCCTCCCCAATCAATCACTAACTAAGAAAATGCCTTACAGGCCTGCCTACAACCTGCGAAGGCATTTTCTTAAGTGAGGCGTCCTCCTCTCTGATCACTTTAACCTGTGTCAAGTTAATACAAAACCAGTCAGCACAAATACCTCTCCACGTCTATGTTTATGGATACGTGGGTCTCTCTCTTACAGATCAAATTTCATTATTTTCCCATTAATGAAGTAGACCAAGGGCACAGAGTCAGAGAGTGGGTGTAGATATAGAAATACATATTGCATTCTTCAGTGTTTAACACACTTTGTTACCTCTCATGCTCTGTGGGCAGCCGCAACTCCCCCTCTTGCCCTGTTAAAAAGGTTTCTTTACTCCTACTTGGAGGAGTCCAGAGTCCAGAGTCCAGAGTCCAAGTGCCTCTATTTCCCCTGAGCTGACACTTGGGAGAGTCTCGAATCCCTGTTTCCTGACAGTTCACCGAGGCAAACCCTGAAAAGTGCAGACTCCGTGGAATAAAGCCGAGGCAATTAACAAATATTTAATTATATCCTAACCGAACACAGTTATTAAGCTTTTAACTAACAATGGTAAAGAGTCCCCGGTGATTTAGCAATAGAAGATGTGAAGACACTGAAGGCTGTTGAAATCTCAGTTCTCCCATCCCCAGAGGAAGCATGCTGAAGAGTCGGAATACTCTCACACCAAAGACAAGAGGAAGCCGCGAAATCCACAGGAGCAGGCCTTTCCCTGGGAGGGGATCCAGTCCCTAGTGTTGACTGACCCTGCCATGGTTTCCACCTTACTTACCTGGAAAACACCTCCTTTCTTTCTTTCTTTCTTTCTTCCGGAGTCTATGGTGAGAAATCTGAGCAATGCCCTTCTAACACAGTGAGGCACAGTGTCCTAAAAAAAATTCAAAACACCAAGAGAGGTCATCCTACTTGTCCATCTGTGATGGTCAACAGATCCACTTAGTAAGACCTAAGGTCACCTAGACAACAAGCCCCTGGGCATACCTATGAGGGATCATCTTGGCCAGGTTAATTTAACTGGAAGGACCACCCTAAAATTAGGTGTCCTCATCTCCTCGGCTTGTGCACTGAGAAAGGGAGCTGAGTGCCAGCATTTGTTGCCCTCTGCCTCCTGACTGTGGATACACAGTCACCAGCCACTCCAAGCTTTGACCAGGCCACTTCATCACCTTTTGCTCTGCACTCTTAAAACTATGTGCCCAAATAAACCCTTCCGTCCTTAGGTTGCTTTTGTTGAGTATTCTGTCACAGCAATGAGACAAAGAATTAACACATGGTCCTCAGATGGTAGGGTCTAAAAGGCAATGCCGAACACTGACTTTGTGTCCTCATTACGGCAGCTGATGTACTCATCGGGAAGTATTCTCTCCCTTGTCTCATTAAGATCCTTTGCTTCTCAGCTTTGAATCCAAGTCCCGGGTCATTCTTGTCCTACAGTGCTGGACAAGCAGGTCTTGTTCCCTCTGCTGGTAAGATTAACCCAGCAATGGGTAATCTTTAGAATGGAGTTCCTGTAAGATAACCCATTGTTTTTCTGACTCTGACACTGAAGGCATGTCATAGGATGGAATTTAAAAGCTTGAAAAACACGCTTCACATTAGTTTGAGAATAAGAAGGAAAAAGTGGTAAGAGTCTCGCCTTACCACATAACTTTTTGCTTACTGTCAAGAATGAGCCAAAAAGTTGATTTGTCTGAGATGATTCTCTTAGAGACAGCTCTTGTTTTCTATTAGGAATTATTTTCGATTAGGAACTATTGCTGCCTTCCAATAAATATGTCGACCCTATCAGTGACAAGGCTAAGATGCAAAATTAAAATATAACCCTGGGGGCACTGGAGAAATGGGACTACAGTTTAGAGCACTGGCTGCTCTTACAGAGGATCCTTGTTCAGTTCCCAGTACCCACAAGGTGGTTCACAAGCATCTGTATCAATTCCAGAGGATCTGATGCCCTCTTCTGGCTTCCATGGTCACTGCACACACGTGGTGCCCATACAGACATGCAAGCAAATGCCCATACATATAAAAGTAAAACATATATATATATATGAAAAGATTGAAAGCTGCAAAACTCCTTCATGCAAATTTTTTATATATTATTCTTAGGAAATCAAAATGTCTGCTATGTTCATGGTGATTTAAAACATTTCATTATGAATACAATAAAGATAAAACTTGATTTACTACTTTATACTTGATCTAAGGAACAGAAGAAATAAATCTTAAAACCTGAAATTTTTTATTTTCTATGTGAAGTCCAAGGTTATTATTTCAATACTTACTTCTTCCCTGTAAAGCCATTACATGTCTACCATCTTTACCACACAGTTTTGAAAGAGCACCATATGGAAAAGGGAAGACACACAGCCCTGGGTCATAAGACCTGCTTTGTCCTAATGCAGTAACCCAGAAATGATAGTGTTTGCTCTAAACAAACTTCAGAGGCATTTTCCCTCTCTTTCCATGACTTTGCTTAATTCTATGGTAAAACCCTCCCGTGGGGCTGGGGTGATGGCCCACTGGTGTAAGGCCCTCACGGATCAGTGTAAAGAATGTAGTTCTTATCTACATCACCCACATAAAATGTCCAGTGGGTGTGGGTATCCCCCTGTAATCCCTGTGTCCATTAAAGCTGGAGACAGGGGTTGCCAGAGCAGGAGACCTTGCTTCAGTGTGTCAAAGTGGAGAATGACTGAGGAAGACACCCAATATCAACCTCAGCCTGCCATACATGTGTGTGTGCGTGCACACACACACACACAGAGAGAGAGAGAGAGAGGCTTGTACACCCATACAGATTCGCCTGCGTATATGTGAGTATGCACACACCATATAAATATAACAAAGGAGCAAATCTTTCCATGATGACCCCTGTTCTACTTCACAAAAAGATGTCATTAACACACATTCATTTTCTAAGCTGTGCTTTATAAAGCATGGATTTTACAAAGGACACTCTTTGAGGGAAACACTTTGTTAATAGATGTCAATATAGTCTCTTGTTCAGTCACCCCCCCCCAGGCACACACCTTTGTGCACATATTTGTGAGACTAGTCCAGCCCATGGACCACCAGATTTTAGCCTGGGACATGAGTGATGAAAACTTACTGAATCAATCAATCAATCAATCAATCTTTTCCCAGAATACACTGTCTCTCCCACCAACTGAGGGAGTACCATTCTTGATATTTTTCCATCAGCAACTGGAGTTGTGAGAACACTGTGGCATTAATTTTTTATCTCTGCTCTACAAATGATGTCGGGAAATACCTTAAAGAAATTTCCATCAACTCCTACCTCTCCTCCGTTATACAGACACCTCCTGGAGAGTCCTAGCTGAGGTGTCGCTACACATGGAGTGAGCGCAGACTCTCACCACACACCCAACGTCACCAGAAGCAGCATTGCTCTTTCGATGACTACGCCTCTGAGATGATAATGTTAAGACATTCATAAAAGTAATGCACATAATCCTCGCTCATCAGGACCTAATTTTGAAATTCATTATAGGTAACCTGCGCCTCTCACAGCTGACATAGTTTGGGAGTTCATGGGTTTGTTTGGTTTGGTTCTCCAATCTTAGGAGGCTGCATCAAGGGGAAGGAGAGCTGCTGCCAATTTTGTAGACTACATTAAATTCTTTATATGTAAAGCTGTGTCTCTAGAACTGCCTCCTCCCTGCTAACAGTCAGCTCTCTTTTACCCAGAGGAAAAATAAGCTTAGGAGTATGGTAGAATATTTGTTTTAATGATGCAAAGATAAGTTGCATTCTTTTATGTTGCATTTGTTTAACCCTGTAAAGCTGTGTTACTTTGCCTGCCTAAAATACCTGATTGGTCTAATAAAGAGCTGAATGGCCAATAGCAAAGCAGGAGAAAAGATAGGGAGGGCTGGCAGGCAGAGAGAATAAATAGAAAGAGAGAAAGAAGAAGGAACAAGAACGAGGAGAGGAGGCTGCTAGGGGCCAGCCACCCAGCCACACAGTCACATAGCCAGCCACAGAGTAAAAATGAAAATAAGATACACAGGAGTAAGCCAAGGAAGAAGTCCAGAGGCAAAAAGAAGATAAGATAATTTAAGTTCAGAAAAGCTGGCTAGAAACAAGCCAAGGTAAGGCTGGCATTCATAAGAAATAATAAGCCTCTGAGTGTGATTTATTTGGGAGCTGGTTGGCAGGCCTCCCAAAGAGCAAAAGCATAACAAACATCAACATAGGTGCATTGGCAGACTACATCCTGACCATTGATTGAGCAATCAACATTTGAAGGGTTCTTCCAATCACACTTTCTTGGGAAAGTAGGAATTTTCTTCCCAGACAGATGTAAGACTCCCTACCCTCTGTGCTGCATCTCCTTGGTCCTATCCACGTACCTTGGCAACGAGAGGCACCCTGAACCAGACCAGTTAGAATGCTTGACATTGAAATTGAGAAAGAGAAACTAAGCAACAGTCTGAACCCTTCCCTTCTTTCAAAGATGCACGGCAGCCATCGCAACATGATTCCTGTAGTCTAAGAAACAGAGAGGGATTCAGAGGTTCCTCTGAGTGGGATGGGGGAGGGCCAGGGGAGGTTCAGAGACTAGATTTCGTGTTTCTGGAGGCACCCTGAGCTCTGTCAACACCCTTTCTATCCTAACACCAGTTGAAACCTGTCATTAAAAAGAATGCCCCGTCAGCTCTATTTTGCCAACCTCATCCATCTCAACTGACATACCATATGACCTAAACCCAGACAGCCCTCCTTCCCTGAAAGTGGTAGATAGGAGAATCCCACGCCTAAGAGTAGGGATACCCTCCCAAACGTAGTAACATCCTAAGCAGAAGGGTGACCTGGTGACTACTTTGTTGAGGCAGGCACTTCCTGTACAAACCCCTGTGTGCCGCGCTTGTGACAGATGTGCCATACATACAACATCTGGTTCTTCTAGGGAGGCAAGTGAGAGACTGTAGCAGATGTGCCTGGGGCACGTGTGACGACATCCACGACAGGGTTCACAGAACTGTGACATACGAAAGACAGACAGGGTTGTCTCAATTGAAGGCCATCATGGCTACGGCACTAAAATTTAGTCCCAAAATTTACTGGGATTTATCCTGGAGAAGGCCTCGGCCTGGCTCTCTTTATTCCATGCCTCCTCCCCGTCCCCGACTTCCACCATGGCACTAGTTTTACTTTTAATTTTGCCCAGCTCAACTCTGAGCTCTATAATGACTTTAGCTGTTCAATATTTAATGAAGCAATTAATTAAATAACATTTATTATGCTATAGGACAGCGGTTCTCATATTTTAGTCTGTATCAGAATCACCAGGGGAGCTTGTTAAAACCTCCCAGCACCCACCAACCCAGTGCTTGTCTTCCAGTCAGTTTGATGTGGAAGCAGGAATTTTGCCTCCAATACTCTTCTCTGTTGCATTTTGTCTTGGTGCTAGTTGGCTCTACTTCAGGAGATGAACCTCTGGGGTGGGGGTGGGAGTGCAAACTTTATGCCAGCAATAGGGCTCCGGGTGTATCAGCTGCCAACTCTGAGTTTGGAAGCAACTTTTGAAGGGCTCTATGACTCAGTTTCCTTATCTACGAAATGTAGATATAATAATACATATCCAGGCAGTGGTGGCACACACCTTTAATACCAGTGCCCGGGAGACAGAGGCAGGTGGATCTCTGTGAGTTTGAGCTCAGCAACCTGGTCTATATACCTAGTTCCAGGACAGTGATGGGGTACTCAGAGAAACCCAGTCTCAACCATAAATAAATAATAATAATACATAAGTTATGGGGTTGTTGAGGGCATTAAATGAGATAATGTAAATATCTCAATCACCGGCTTGGGACCCTGGCAGAGTCTAGCTGCCTCCTGCACTACCTGTTGAGAAGTTAAAGAGTAACTAAAGACCATGTCAGCCTATGTTACAATACCTTGGAAAATTCCAAGAAAAAAAAACATGCACGCCAACCCCTTCACACTGAGAATAGAGGGCTGGAGTCTTGTCTTAAAGCATATGATGTGTGAGTTGTAGCCTACCGGCTCTCAGCCACCACAGGGGATGAGAGGGGACTCTCAAGTAGCTAAGATGATCCTGGCTGTAGGGGGGCCCAAAAAAATACCCCTTTGGGACAAGTGATGGCTTACCCCCAGAACTGTCCTGTGCCTGGACTTTCTTACACATTACCTAGGTAGTTGTCACTGTCTGTTGTTTTCAGTGGATAGCCGCTTCCCCTGACCTTCCCCAGCCAGGGTGACCACCTTAAATCAAGAGCTTGCTAAAACACAGCTGAGCTTAGCGAGTTTAATGAGAAATCTGGTCCTGCTGGATTACTGTTCCTGGGCCACATCTTGTCAGCAATTCCTCAGGAAATTATTCAACCATCCCCAATTGCAAAGGAACAGATGGCATACNNCACTCCGAAGTGTACGTGCTGGTAACAAGCAAACAACGCGAGGACACAAAGGCCAGCACCAGCTCAGGGCCTAAAAGTACTTTTCCCCCCAGAAGAAATGGACTTGCGGGTGTTTTTGTTTTCCCTCCCTTTTGACCTTTGAACTTCCCCAGTCATGAGCTCGCATATGCAATGGAGAGACGGTTGGACATGTCAGGGGTGGTTAGTGGAGACACAGCTTGTTTTAATAATGCAGAGCAACACTGACCAAATGTTCTCACGGAAGATCAAATTTTGAAATTTGTATTAATGTCCTGCTTTTTTTTCCCTCTAATGTCCCTTAACCAAAACTCTTGGATCACATTCTATTATGCCAACTGCCCGTTAAGAAAATCTGAATTATTATAAAAATTATCACAGCACCTGAGAAAATAGCAGTATAACCCTCATGAATATTAAATCCTTTCATAATGATCAGTGTTATTACCATGAATACTAAATGTTATGAATTCATTGCAAATTCATAATGCTTAGTGTGAGAACTTGGCCTGTAACCAGAAAGTCTGAAATGCATTTGGCAAACATTAGGCTCGATTTTAGCTTTAAAACTAGGAAAAGGGAAATGGATAGAAACTTTGACCTTCTGTTTAGGGGGCAAAAGGGTTTTAGGGCTCTCGCAAAAAGAGAGCCAATTGCAAGGTTTCACATATTTGGGGTGTGTGTGTGTGTGTGTGTGTGTGTGTGTTGCAATATCTTTCCAAAGTTCCCCTTTCTGCTCGATTATAGCTTGATAGAAGGGAGTTGGAGGAATATTAGGAAAGCAATTACTTCTTGGTCTGTGGCAGAATGCATCCAGAATTAACCTTGAGAAATGAGCCCTGCAGCTTACCAAGGGAGTACTTCTGCTTTGAGAAGAAACTGTCAGGAAGGAACGGGAGGTGACACAAACTAAGTCTAGGTTCTTCCTCTCTCCCACTAAAGCCAGCACAAACAGTTTAGCCTTGATCCTGGAATTCGCTGCCACAAATAGGTCAGCAGAAGAGCGGATAACACAGAGCAGAGCCCTGGACACGTGTTTTTATAGTCACACACCTTCCGGGAAAATGGGCTTGAGTAATTGGTTCTCCGGGCATTCTGAGTGCAAAGGAATGGGCAGAGAGGCTCCGCAAAACACAACAGAGCACTGATCGCGTGGGAAGTTGTGTCTCCTGGGGCTTGCATGTGACAATCTGCTGGGTGAAAAGTCACAAACGAAGCCTGAGTGGTTTCAAGAGAGTCCCCTTCATAAGGGCACTGAGCGCTGAGGAGGTCTTCCGACTTATAACATGTTTTCTTAAAGAAACCATGAGTCATGATTCTGCATCTGAACCCAAATCCAAAGGATGATTTCTGCTTTACAAAATACCTTTTAAGATCCATAGTTAGCCAAGAATCTAGCATCCTCTAGACTTAAGAGACTTGGAAGCTGACCTGCACGGACTTTAAATGCTGTTGTTTTATTCCAACTAGCCCCTGCTGCATCTGAAGTTTCGTTTAAAATTCCCTAAAAGATCTGTAAAAAATTAGAAAGAGCTCTGATTGATGGACATGTTTAAGCATCTCGTAATTTCCTTAAGTTTTCTCACAGTCCTTGGCAATATTTCTTTAAAGCGATGGAGAACAGGGGGCAGATGCTGACTGTGCCTCTGGGAATTTCTGTGAAGTTCGAGGATGGCATTGAAACTGTGAAACAGCAGGCTTTAGCCAAACAGAACATCCATCAGCACAAAGCAGTAAAGAGTGCCTGGAATCCATTCAGAATGTCCTTGGGGCAGAGTCCAAGAGCTGTTTCTTTCCCTCTGAATTTTAAATCTCATAAGTAATGCCTGACATTTCTCCAGTAATTTCTTAAATTATAGGATCATGGCGAAACAGCAGGACTCTCAAGAATTACTCCGCAAGCAACGCATGTAGGGGAGGGGTTGGGTTCTTCGCAATAATTACTCTGTATTACAAACTGTAAGTTCTCTCAGCGCCCTCTGAAACCTTTTGGTCCCAAAGATACCCTCTCTCTTGGGAATTACAGCCTCTGAGTTTCAGGGTCCCAGGGTAGAATCTCAAACTAAAACTTCCAGAAAGTTCCCAAAGAATCATGAACAATGTTTTGCTTCTTTTTTTTTTTGAGGGGAATGATTTTTGCTTGTTGTTTTAATGCTGTTTTTACCTAGATATCTGGGCCAATAGGGCATGCCAAGACATCCATGTGGAGGTCAAAGGGCAACTTTCAGGACTCAGTTCTCTCCTTCTGCTATGTGGACTCAGGGGATTTAAGTCAGGTTGTCAGACTTGGTGGCAGGTGCCTTTTCCTGATGAGCCATCTCACAGCCCCCATGGGTGATATTTCTATGTTCAAAACTAGATCTTACTTATTTATGAAGGCCATGTGAAACTTTAAAGTGGTGTTTTGGTGTTATGGGGAAAGAAAAAATCACAAAAGTCCAATGTAAGGGAATTCATGATGACAATATCAATATAGAAGAACTTAAAAAAAAGAAAGAAAAGAAACAGAGATGTGTTTTTAAGCCCTGGTTTCTTTGTACAGAGTGTGGGGTAACTTATCTATCTCCTTGCTGTATTTAGGGGGTGTTGTGAAATTTGAGTGATAAAAAAAAGATTTGTAAAGCTGCTTGCACAATGGCTAAGATAAATATTTGATTTAACAAGGGCTGGAGATCCAGCTCAGTAGTTAAAAACATAAACTGCTCTTGCAGAGTGTGGTAGTTTGAAAGAAAACAGCCCCCAATGGGAGTGGCACTATTAGGAAGAGTGGCTTTGTTGGAGTGGGTGTGGCCTTGTTGGAGGAAGGGAGTCACTGTAGGGGTGGGCTTTGAGGTCTCCTATGCTCAAGATACCACCCAGTGTGACAGTCTATTCCCTATTGCCTGCCTGTAACAGCTCCTTCTCTAGTACCATGTCTGCTTGCATGCCGCCATGCTCCTGCCATGATGATAATGGGCTAAATTGAAAGTCACCCCAATTAAATGCTTCCTTTATAAGAATTGTCATGGTCATGGTGTCTCTTCACAGCCATAGAGACCATAAGACACAGAGGAACTCAGTTCGATTCTCAGCACCCATGTCAGATAGCTCACAGCTGTTCTAACTTCAACTCCAAGGAATCTGACAACTCTTCCTGGCCTTTATGTATACACACACACACACACACACACACATTGAAAGACCCCCACCAGAACTAGTACTTGAGAAGTCTGTAATTCAGGGCAGATGGAAAATTGCAAATTGCAGCTTGGGCCAAACAGGATACCTGTGGTTTTGCTCCTAGTCATGACCCGGTATCTGATCCAAGAGAAGAAGGAACATCTGGTCCCCAGGGCTCTCTATTGAAACTTGCAACTTGCTGGTGCCTGCTTTATCTAGATCTGTGGTTTCTTGGGGAACTTGGGACAGGTATGACCCAAGGCCGTGAAGAGGGAACCAATAGACATGCTGTTACTATGCTTGCCAGTAATGTAAGCCTTGCACCCTATAAAAGTTGTTTGGAAAGCTTGCTCGGTGTGCCCAGTCTGCTTAGCTGGGTCACCCACGAGCGCTCATGTGAACAATAAAGCCTCTTGCTGATTGCATCCACTGGCCTGGCTTATTG